>JABBWA010000599.1:0-23630 GCA_016628065.1 Suillus lakei | reverse complement strand
CTTTACCATCATGTGGGTTGTTCAAATCCTCATGAACCGTAGCTGTACCCCAGGAAATGCTGGCAAAACATTGTCCGCTTGGCTTTACTACGTCATTGTGATGATGTATGATCTCGCGATGTTGACGATTTCTACCGCACATCTTCTGCAATATAACACACTCAGCAGCAGGTACATATCTTCTCTCTTCTATACCTTTGGAGTCGCTAAACCATTGTTAGGCTAGAACGAGTAGTACGGGTGTAAGTCCCTCACTACTCAATGACATGATCGCTCATGATACCTAGCCTGATGTATGACGGCATCGGATATTTCGCCGTGCTGACAGGCAAGTACGTTCTGCATATACCAATCACCCTTTCAACGTTCCTTCAGGGTCGAACATATTGAACATAGTGCTGTATCGCGAGTCTGATGTCCAAACTCAGGTAACCATATACAATTTCCGTACACCATGGAAACTCACTGCGATGTACGCCCGCTTCTATGATTAGTCGGCAGGGTAAGTTCCGTATCGTCCGGTATCAAGAAGCGGATTGCTCAGAATGCACCATCAGGGCATCAATAGGTTATGCTGTAACGTGGATCATGAGCCAACGAATTCTCATCCATCTACGAGGTACGCAGCGCCCCAGAGATTGACAGCTCTTCCGCTGACGCTCACAATTCCCACTCCTTCCGTTGCGCCCGCCCCATTCACATCGCACAAAAAGAAATGCAAGAAGCCCACGTGTGGAAAGTGTGGTCCTCGCGCGTCCCGTACAAAGTGCTAGGAACGTGATGTCCGGTTTCCGCTCTAAAAGCGATGCTGACTTCGTAACATCGCCGCGTAATGCGCACGCCAACAACGACGTGGAGCTCGACATACGCGTATGTGTCGAGCGTTCTGTGGTCGTAGACTACACAGATGATTCCGAGTTTTCGAATTCTTGGGATAAAGTGGCAAGATGAATCTGGAGGCGTCACCTAATACCTGTGAGGTGATACCAGGTGATACACCGCTATTTATATATACGTGTCTGCTGTGCCATGTAGTTGTTATGGGTATTCGTGTACTAGTAAGTCCATCCTTGGCATGCAACCTTTGACAGTCTTTGACAGCGGAGCAATCGCGTGATAAGTGTTTCATTATATATATGCTGTGGGGCCGAGCACTGAGCAGTTGCAATTGGAGATACCCGAAGGAGCGCTACAATAGGGAGCGGAAGAACATGGGCGCAAACTACCATGCATGAATTAATTAGTACATATTACAGGGAAACATGTGAAACAGGGGTAACCGAGGGTAATTAAACTGAAGCGCGGTGCGCCCACTGGTGACATGTACTTTGAGCAATGTCGGCGGTCTGCATCTATGGGATCAATACCACCTAGTGCAAGTAATGTCAGACTCCAACGTTCAACCTCGGCAAGCAAATTACGCTGTCGACGGACAACGTGTAAATATGAAACGAGTCAATTCCTTGGTCATCCATGCGGCGTGTCTTGCTCAGCGCTATGGACTCACGCCTTCCTTATGCGATAATTAATTTGGCGATTTCATTGTGCAAAGTTCAAAATTTTACTTACATAATGCTACATAGTCTCGCTCTTAGTAACCTGTGTCCTGCTCCTCCCTCTTTCTGATGCATTCCTCCATGCAGCAGTGCTACTTTCAATTCCTCCCTCCTCTCATCACTTCCCTGACTCACTACTCTACAGATTCCTCTCCAGTGCAGCCACACACCCTCCCGCACCCTTCCGCGTTCTAACTTCTCCCTCCCATACCAGCACCATTTCCACTCAGCGCACGAAACCCGACGCGCCACGTCACCAACACACACAGCGCCTAGATGAGAGCTTTGACCATGGTGTCCGCGTGACGCCACCTTTGCGTTAAGGTTCATTTCCTCACCCTGGCAAACACCACTATGCGAAAATACACGAAAATTACCACACTTGCCTCCCTGTTACAGCCTCAATTGGATCTAACAAGGTTATACAGTGTCATTATCATAGTTCTTGCACCGCCGACATCATTGCGAGGACTGCCTTACAATGAGTCCGATTGATGAAGCTGGCCATGCTTCCCCATTCTAATATTGTTTACTCGAGGATCTTTAATTAGTAGTCTTGGTACCTAGAAAAAGCACAATGTAGATTCTTTGTTCATTTTGTCTCCCTTTCCTGCAGTCCGAAGCGAAGTGTCTGTGTTATCGATTTCCCTCTTCCCACAAGCTGTTCATTGTTATTTCGCTGGGACATTAACCTCCTCAACTCATCACCTTGCCTGTCAACTTCAGCGGAGCTACCGTATATAATCACCCTAGACGCTACGGGCCTTGATTTTGCATTTCCTCGTATTTTAAATTGATCGGCGTATGGTTGTAGACAGCCAAGCCTTGGAGAGGTATTTGCGAATTGCGTCCATCTCCATTGCATCGTACGAGTGAGTCATTTTCTTCTTTTGTCGAGTGACAGTCCCGTAATAGTCACTGTGTTTTGATTATTCTGAACGATATCTGCCTTCAGTTATGTGATTACACTCCCCGCAGAATGGCGGTTTTACCGAAGCCAATCCTCGATTTTTCACCTCAGGTATGTACACATGGGCATTCACGTTCCAGTACTGACAAACACGTTCTCAATCAGTATGGCCTGCACCTTATTCATCCTCATACGGTATAATTTTGCCTCACCCCGCCATGCAAAGATTTCGAGCTCACATCAATGCAGTTATGTTAGTATCGTGGTCATGCTAGTCAGCAATTACGGAGTCTTCTCCAGCAGCTTCACCCAAGAAGCGTGTCAGCATTACTATATTGTGGCACCTATCTTCAAAGGTCTGTCCTGACAATGTTCACCCGCCAGGACTCTGTTGACCAACTATAGTTTTACAAACTATGGTATCGCAGGTCATCCTTGGTATCAGGTATGTCTTGTCGAATTTTTTGTGGGTTACGAGCTGCACAAACTCGAACACCCGGTAGGACATTCAATATCGCAAAGAAAGATAGGAGGATAGGAATTGCACTGTTACTGCTATACCTCATCTCCATTTCGGTAGGATCTTGCTACAAGCCTGGTATCTTCTCTCTTATATGTTTTAGGTGGAATGGTTCACCGATCTATATCACCGGATCCGTAAGCCCTGACCTATCTTGGTCTTTGGATTCGCATTGAACTTTAGAACCAACAGCTGTCATTGTTGATGTACGTCACTCTTCCTCACAACGAGACCTCACATAAACAACGTACCCTTTCTAGGGAAAGTAAGTGGTTCCTTCGCCAGTGTGAGCTGCTTCAGATCCTCATGAACTATAGTTGCACCCCAGTAGATTCTGGTAAGAAATTGTCTGCCTGGTCCTACTACGTCGCTTCGATGATGTATGATCTCGTGATGTTGACGATTTCCTACCACGCATCTTCTGCGTTTTAACCCTTCCAGCAGCAGGTACACAGATCTTCTTTCTTCTCTGTCTTTAGAGTTGCTAAATCATTGTTAGGTTAGAACGAGTGGTGCGGGTGTAAGTCCTTCCCCTCACTACTCAGTGACATGACATCGCTCATAGTGCTCAGTCTGATGTATGACGGCATTGGATATTTTGTCGTCCTGACAGGCAAGTACGTTCTGCTTGTACTAATCACTCTCCTAACGTTTCCTCAGGGTCGAACATATTGAACATCGTGCTGTATCGCGAGTCTGATGTCTACACTCAGGTAGTTAGACCTAATTTCTGTACGCCACGGGAACTTACTGCGACAATGTTACCACACTTTTATGATTAGTCGGCAGGGTAAGTTTCGTATTGTCTGGTATCGTGGATCAGACTGCTCAGAAGACACCATCAGGGCATCAATAGGTTATGCTGTGACGTGGATCATGAGCCAACGAATTCTCATCCATCTACGAGGTGCGCGGCACTCTAGAGCTTGACACCTCTTTTGCTGATGTTTACAATTTCCACTCATTCCGTTGCGCCCGTTCCATTTACATAGCACAAGAAGAAATGCATGAGGCCCCACGTATAAAAAGTGTGGTCCTCACGCGTCCCGCACGAAGTGCGAGGGACGTGATGTCCGGTTTCCGCTCACAACTCGACCCTAAAGGCGACGTTGACTTCGCAACATCGCCGCGTAATGCGCACGCCAATGACGTGGAGCTCGACATACGCGCATGTGTCGAACGCTCGATGGTCGTAGACTGCACAGATGAATCTGGAGGTGCTGCTATACCTATCAAGTGATACCCGGTGACACCGCCTATTTCTGTGTCTACTGGGCTGTGTAATCTTCAAGTAGTCGTTATGGGTGCTCGTGTACTAGTTAGTCCATCTTTGGCAGTGGAGACGGTAATTACATAATGAATTTTGATTACATATAGGCTAAAGCAATCGCAATTACAGCTTGACCGGTGGAGTAATAGGAAACGAAAGAACATTAGACATAAGCTTCCGTTTTCATCTGGCGTACATGAATTAATTAGTACAGATCATGGTGAAACAGGGGGAAACTACCATCAATGCACTGCCCACTTGCGACATGTAACCTTGAGCATTGTTAGCGGCCTGTCAATGTATCTACAACCTGTGCTGTTTAACATGCAAGTACGTAAGATGTGTCTGGATGTCAAACTCCAGCCTCGGCGAGCAAACTAATGACCTGATGGACTGGGGCATGTAGTCGTGATATGAGGCATGAGGCTGCGGAGACCAAAACTCAACAACGCAGTTTGAGAACGGGGATCAATGCCACAGTGGAGTGCTGTATAATGTCCGACATTGGTCTGACATGATATACCTGAAGTGTGGGACCCTGACAAGGCAAATATTGACTTGATGCAGGGAAGTAGTCGTGGTATTAGGTATAAGGCTATGGAGACAACGCAGTTTGAGCGTGAGGATGAGCTACAGTTGAGGAAAATACCGAATATTAACATCACGAACGGCAACGCTCGCTATGAGATATCGTAAGAAAGACAACAGAGAAGCACAAAAAACTAGACTATCGTTTAGCGGACGTGATCAATGATGCACTATGTGGCTGTGACCTCAGTCTCTTGGCCATCCAGCTCAGCCCCCACGCACCAGCCCGCCCTAAAATCCACTGCGCGATGCGCATAGCCAGGTACGAGAGCTATCACATCGCGCATGTCCCACACGTCGCGATGATACGTGATCTGTCCCTGCTCATTGAAGCTCAAGCGCGTGATAACGCGCAGCTGGAGGTGCAGTGGCGATGGAACCGCGAATGGGGTACCAGGAACCAGGAGCGAAGGGGTAGTGGGGACAACCAGCGAGAGCTCATGCACAGCTTCACTTGCAGGCGTAGACTCAGACGTGCGCAGGGAGAGGGGCTTGGGATCTTGAAGCCCATATGCAAGTCTGGGAAGAGCAGGATGTTAAGCGTATGCTCGACGATGCTCTTTTTGTGGCCGTCTGTGGGGATCGTGAGAAGGCTGTTATGGAAGTAGAGGCTAGGAGACGGACCGAAGCTCTCGCTCTCACTAAATTCTTCAATTTCTGACCAGATCCGCAGGACGCGAAACCAAGGGTCCGAGCTTGCGGGATCTTTGGCGGGAACTCGAGGGAGGAGTGCGCCGAGTATCTTGGATGGTTTTGGAATGTCGCTATGGAAAATTGGCGTACGAGTGGATATCAGCAATGAGGGTGCGGGATGTGGCAGTTATCAGGGGATTTTCGTAACTTTTGGTAGCGTCAGCATTGCAAAACAGGAAAGCGACGGTATCCTTACACTGGACACAAAACGTGCGAAAGCAAAAATAAAATAAGATAATCCACTGACCTGCACGAGTCTCGTAGAAGAGCTCAGCTGTATCCAGAAAACTTGTGGATAGGGAATTATCATATACAGTCGCAGACTTGATATGTGGGGGTTGCATGTCACCATAGACAGTTCTGAAGGTTTCAGGTTGGCTGGTTGGAGCTCAGACATGATTCCCGATGTGCTGGGTGTGCCTGACGTAGGGAAGTGGATGGTGGACGTCATGTCAAACGATGGCTAGAAGGATGTGATGATGCGCTGCGTCGTAGTCCCTACGACGAGCGGGATGGCTTGAGGTGGCGTATCTAGCTGGAAGGATCATCATTACCGTTTTCAGCCGGTGACCACGTCGCCAAGTAAATTCGAAATTGCTTACACTCTATGTATTCCGTCACGCACCCCTCGATCGCCAGTTCATTGCAAACCACGATTCCCGAAGTCTTTGCTCATTGCATTTTCTGAACATTACTTATAGTTGCGGCGGCGGCATGGCGGTGACCTAATCACCTCTCTGGAGGGATCTTCCAGGATCTTCAGGGTCTCGCCGATGAGTCTAACGCAACGATCTAGAATCTTACTCACCAAAAATGAGTACCTCAATATACCTCAGCGGGCGTCGATCAGAGACAAAAGGTAAACTATTTCGGATTTCATTAATGGTCCAGTTTGCATTCGAACCGGGTTCGACTGCAATCTCGAGGTATTGCGTTGACAATGCCCGATTAGTAACAGCCTACAAAACAAGGTAGGCGGTAGGTGTACAGTTTCAACTAGATAGGACTCAAAATGCGTAGTGTGGTGCAATGCCTTTGGCTTTCCCCCATGCATCCTCCAGCAACTTGACGACATCATTAGGAAGTGGTCCAACCTCGCTAGCAACAACGTGGTATGATCAGATAATGGTTGTCACAATCAAAGACAAGTTACCCACTGTGCCTTCAGATTATTCTCGAGTTGATCGACGTTACTGGCACCGATGATATACCATCACAAGGCTGCAACCCGCTGTGATGTTGAAGCCAACGGTGAGCAGCTTCGGAAATGGGAATCCCCTGCTTGTCCTGATATTCGAGGTCATGAACTATGCATCACCCACGCAGCGATTCTCAAAGACTTACGAGCGTAACCTTCAATTCTCGCAGGATAGGAAGGAAACGCGAATATCTCGCGTGCAAAACACCTGCGACCCGACATATGTTGGGATCCCATCTACCACTGGCAGTTTGCATGTCCGCTTCTGAGAGAATTTTCCCCGCAAGTAAACCCATTCTGTAGAAGTTGTCATGCATTGATGCCACGAATGAGGGGAACAACACACGCTAGTGGACTATACGCATAGAACCGTATTCCAAAGTGTCGGAGGCAGGAGAACAATCTAGCTAAGTTAAGACAGGAGGAGCGGGTGTCTTACAACCAACTCACTCTGTTTCAACTCTTCGTTCGAGTGCATTATAGATTCCTTCATATACAGTCGGTCTGACCCATCCGTTGTATCCCGCAATGCCAACCATCTCAGCCACCTGTGTAGAAACATAAGGTATGAGATAGAAGCCAATAAATAGACAGACCTCCCAAGCGTTATAGTTCGAGACCCCAAACTCCTCACTGTCCAGAGTTGCAATCATCCGGGAAAGTCAGGCATTCATCGCTTAGAAACTCACAAGAGACCTTCGACGTGCAGTTCGTTGATGGTCCGAAGAATATCTTCAATCGGGACGCTCCTGTCCGGTTTGTGCAGATAGAATGTTTTGATCTTTGTTTTCCCCAGCGTCTTAATAGAACTTCCGAGCGACGCCCGAATTTTGTCCGGCGCCAGGTCCCCGGGCGCATGTGGACAGACCCTACACATGGCGACAGATGTGAGAGGCCAACCTAAACGAGTTGCAGTGAAAAATCAAATAACACACTTTGTATCCACTGTACACCCTTTCAGATCGAGTTGGCTGATAAACTGCGATAGTACTAATGAGCGACGGTGAAGGTTTCGGAGACCTTGGTCTTACCTCCTCTGACGTCCCATCCCCGTATATACGCGATGTATCAATTTGTCCATGGCCATGGCTTGCAAACACGTCTATGTTCTTCTGTGCGTCTTCGATGGTGTTGATCCGTGCTCCGATAGACCGCGGACCAGGCGCACCGAACTGACCGGCTCCCTTAGAGTGCAACAAATGAGCAGGTAGATGACACATTGAAAACTCATACTGACATAAAGAAGAGGAATTCGTGTCGACATTATTCTGGAATTAACAGGTATCGCAGTTGTTGTGGCATACAGGGATCCTTTTATGCGGCAACGAGCCAAGCGTAATGCGCCAGTGAAAGTCGCACCTATGGATGCCTTCGAATTCATGCTCATTCCCATCCCTTCGCTATTTTATTCATCCTGAGGACACGGGGCTACATCAGCCAACGTCTATTTTCTTTTCCTCCCGTTCAGCGATAACTCTGATGCCACGTCTCCAGACGAGTTATCCGAAGTTATCGCTCCTTCGCTGCCGGCTGAAGAAGTAATTGCCCATATGAAATGTCGCCCTTCACTGCCGGCTGAAGAATTTGCCCCCGTTAAACGTCACCGGGCTTCACAGAGGGTCCTGAGAGTGCGCATTAGAGCCACCACGTAACCTAGACACAACGCCATGAGCATTGAAGCCCTCTGGTGCAGGGATGTCGTGAAAATTCCCCACAAGATGGTTTTGAGAGTTGCATTCTTCATCAGTTGTGTAAATCCACCATGAGAAAGGTCATCATAATGATATTGTTAGAAAATCAATTATTATGATAGATTGAAAATATACCTAAGCTGACAGACGGGTGAAGTACAGACACGCAGGGTGGGCTTGGCGCGGCACTGACGCGGCATTGACAAGGCATTGACGCGGCACAATTGGCTTGACGCAGCATAGGTAAGTCTGAGGGTCGACATAGTATCGAGGCTGCGAGGATGTTGGGGAAAATTTGTCGTGGCATGAGTAGTGCTTGATGCAGCTTGAATGAGGCTTGACACGGTATGGTTGGGGTTTGACATGGCATGGTTGGGGCTTGACATAGTGCTTACAGAGGCTCCATAGGGCGCGACAAGGTGGGGACGAGCCTTGACACGGTGAGACAACGCTTCAGTGTCTAAAAACCATTAGATTGAGACAATATAGAATGCACACTACTAATTGATTCATCCCCGAGCAGTCTGAATGCGGAGGACAAGCGCTGTAAATGCGTCGAGAGGTAAATTTCACCACTTCAAGGCCTGTACGCATATGGACATTCAAATGGTGATCAATAATGAATATTCGAAGTGTTTAGAATACCTTTCCAGCAACACAAGATGGTGTTTGAGCGAAACTGCTTGGATCAGCGAAGCCCAAGCCAGAAGCGTCCAGCAGAGCGTCGCGAGGCAGACCACGTCCTTAGCACCTGCTGCAGTCACCCGTCTCCTAGGATAGGGGTCTGGTAACTTAGGGCAAGAGGAACGCTAAGGATGGCGGGGATGGCAGCGGTTTCGAACCGGTGAAATTTCTCGTCAGGGGCTACCGCTACCCCAACCGCGCCGACCTTCTCGTTCTGTGTAGGGTAATACCACTGAGCCTGTATGTACCCGGCGGGAGTACAGGTTCCGAAGCACGACTGCAACTGCGTCCGGTGACCGGCCAGCTGCAAACGGTAACTGTGACCCACCGGGAGGGTAGTGTACGGTTGGGGGAGGGAACTTCAGATCCCAGATTCGGTGGCCTTGAGCACATCCGGACCTCACCAGGGGACCTGAGACGGCCGTTTCCGGACTGAACGGGAATTTGGTGTCTCCGTGCAGAGATGCTGGATGAACGTTAACATGGTCTACACCCTTGAATTTGTGACAGTACCGCGTCACATAAGCCGCGTCAATTTCACCTGGCCCGCTGAGCGCTGACAAATTGCGATGATTACGGACAATTCCCGAATTCCAATTGAGCGGAGGTGCCGTCAGCATCAACAGTTCCGATTGCTCAGCAAAAGTCTCCTACCCACAATCAAGCATCCCTAGAATTGCTGGTCATACCGGTATCAGTAAGCCTCACCCCAGTACATCAACAGGCCTCTACATGCAACTGCTCACAGACTTTCTTCTCCATCTTGCTCATCTGAGTCATCTCCTTTGGGGCCTTTCTGAGTCGGCGAAAACCTAAGCCAATCCCACCGGAGTGTGATTTCTCTTCCCCACTTTCACCAGCTTTGAAGTGCTCCTCCACTGTCCTGCAAATCCCCTCCAGAGTCGTGAACGGCCCATTATAACCCAGTCCCGCCCTTTTCAGGCGGCAATCGAGCTCTGGAATCATCAAAAATGAGGTGCACAGATGCGAGCGCGAACAAAGATGGTTGCAGATTAATGGTATCTCCAACGATGTTGGGTATAAATGTGCAAGCGCGCGTTGCACAGGCGACGAGGACATTGAGAGGAATGCGCGCGAGAGGTAAAGGACCTCTATGATCTGCGATATGAAAAGCAGAAGGGTGGGCGACATCTCTGTGAACGTAGTTTCAGGAGCCAGTGTCGTCAATCCTACGTAGACATCACTATATGTGATTGGCGGTCCAGTATCTGTGATGGTAAATGCCTGGCCACCGAGGTCAGGGTTGGATCCTCCTCTTGCAGTTTCGAGGAGACGTGCTTCATAGCAGAGGTGGGCCAGGGCGCAGTTTTCCACGTACACGAAGGATTGCATGATATTAGGAACCCAGGTGGGGTTGTACTTGCGTACTAGGTAGGCACCGCATATCAGATCTCCACCGGGACCGAACACACCATTGCCAGGGCGAAGACACCCCGTCCGCAGCGTCTTCCCCCCAGATCGAGACCCATCAGCAGCTCTCACTGCTCTCTCTCCAAGGGCCTTAGAAGCAGCGTAGTTTGAGAAGAAGTGGTTGTGGTATTTGGGAATGAGGTTATCGTCGTCATTGACTAGTTGGACAAAGTACTTGGGCTTGCTTCTCCCAAGGCCAGAGCCAAAAGCGAGAACGACGGACAGAAATAGATCCAGATGAGGTATACATCAAGACCGTGACACCTATAGATCGTGATGCATTGATCACATTTTGAGTCCCTTCATGGTTGACTTTGGAAGAACGCGGAAGGAGTGCGAGATGACGCTCATAGAAACGTATATTGGCAGCGGTGTGGAAGACTGTGACCTCTGGCGCTGTCTCTGAAGGGTCGCAATCTGGCCACGGCGCCTGGAAAGCATCGTCCACAGCCTTCGCGTTAGATATGTCTACTTGAAAGAAAGCCACCTGCGCGGCCAAGCCAGTGCGCAGATCTGAACGAGTCGGAGGGCGTATGTCGAGAATTCTGATCTTCTTTGGGTCTTCGCCACGTTGCAGAAGTTGGATAATGATCCAGCCGCCCAAGAAGCCAGCCTATGTCCGAAACATCAGCATTAACATCGGAGCGCTAGATGCAAGTGAATGGGGTAATTACACCAACTACGATATACCGACGTCCAGTTTTTGGTGGAAGTACATCCTTTACAATTTTCGGCGAGCTGCTAAGCTTTTCAGCAGTTTCACGGACGACGTGCGGTGTGAACCGGTTGGGTGCGAACGCTCTGGCTTCTGACGGAAGTTGCGACAATCCTTGGTCGTTGAAGCGAACATAGAGATATACGAACAGCACGATCCCTGACAGCACGCTGAGCAGAGAAAACATCGCTGGCGGAGGGGTGAGTATGAGGAACATCGGGGAGCGCGCCATCGGGTGAATATGAGCTACTTATGTTCGGGAATCGCCAGGTTCTTTGTGTCCCTGGCATGTCATGAATCCCTGAGTTACGATATCGGTTCTCAGTAACCTCCCAACATTCAAATATTCATGCTTCTGTCACAACTTCGTCAGACACCCTATAGGGAGACGATGCAGATTTGAAAAATGTACCAGAAGATGACAGGCTATAATTACATATGACTACTAGGTAACTAGACTGGTGACCGGCCCGTATATGAGGCAAGCCGTCCACTCACGGACTGGTAAATCTGGGTTTGAATTCGGATAGTGGCGCTTTGGATTAGTCACGTAAGAGATAAGCCTTTTCGGGAGTTAGATAAGTTGCTATATTCTCGATTGCATACTGAACGTGTTGTTCAGGTAACATTGCTCGTCGACTCCGGCAGTGATCGGCTTTCGTTCCACTCGCCGCTGCATCTTCTGATATAGTACTGGTCCTAAGTGCTGTTCTCAAGGAAAAGATGTCTCAAGGATGGCCCAGGGATGAAGGGGACCTCTCGATGCTCGTCGACACTGATGTCAACCGGTCCGTAGACTCTGCATTCGTCGACCTCGCTGCGGAAGCTCCTACAGAAACCTCCCGCCCGAGTACCAGAGGCAGCTGGTTGTTCGCGTCAATATTCAAACATTAATTTCAACATCTTGTATATTCTCGACGAAAATTTTAGTTTTCTTATTGGCTACAGGTCTTGTGACTACTCCAAAGCGCGCACTATCTGAACCCAGATTTACCAGTCTACTAGGTAACACAGGACACAACTTGGCATTACGGTTTCACTGCAATCTTTAAGGCGGTTCTGCTGTTCATTTTATCCAGTGCTTGCTGATATTCACTGATCTTGAACACGTCCGTGACCTAGAAAACATTAACGTGGTCGTTCAAGTTCGGAGAACGGTTCGCGCATACCATGCCCTTCACTTTCACTTTGCCACTGTCAAGGTACGCTATGGCTCGAGGGAAACAATGAGTCTGAGCAAATGAACCAATGATCTGCTCAAGTTATAAGCCAGAAGTGAATGGTAAGGATTATTCCACACACTTTGATTTCATCCCCAAATATCTTGGAAGGGGGCCAGTGGACGCGAGCGCTATCAGAGTAGACGCCATAGATCATGAGAGTACCGCCCCGCCGGACGTAATTAATAGAGTCATTCGCGACCTCTTCATTGCCAGTAGCCTCAACCTGTAACAAATTATTCAAGTTGGACCTAGGTCTCCAGTCCTGCAATTCACTTACGACCACATCGAATCCAAACGGATGATCCCTCCTTAGTTGTTCCCACTGGGCTGCAGGATTTTCTCTATCAAGCTCAACATACACGTCACCAGCCCCTAGATCCTGTGCAATCTGGGTCTTGATACCCTTGTTGGCAGCAATAACGACTTTTGCAGCACCGTTCAGTTTGAGCAGTTGTGCAAGAATCAGCCCGGTAGGGCCGGCACCAATCACCAAGGCATCAATGCCTACGGGTGCGTTGAGCTTATCCATGCCGTGAATAGCACAGGCAGCAGGCTCGACAAGTGTTGCTTCTTCGTCGGTGAGGTGCTCGATCTTGTAAGTTTTCTTGGCCTCGCTGCACAAATGAGCAAATGTGTAAGATGTGCGGGTTCAGTGGTGGTGACACTCACAATACGACATATTCAGCAAATCCTCCGGCCATTGTGACTCCTCTGCTGTTGAAGTTCTCGCACAATAGAGACTGCCCTCGTCTACAATAGAAACATTTGTCGCACTTAAAAGATATCAAGATTGGCTCTTAATGTACTGGAGAATTGGATTTACTGTAACCCCTGGGTCAGCGACGCATCGGTCACCTTCAGCGAACCCTGTAACGTTACTGCCGATTTTGGCAACTGTCCCGATTACTTCGTGACCAGGAATTAACTGTGATCGGAAGATCACTCTCAAAGCACGCTTAAATTTGTTTGTGCGAACACTCACAGGAAATTTTGCAATGAATTCTCCCTCATGCACATGCCCGTCGGTCCCACATATGCCTGCGGACAGTTAAATCCATGCGTGGAATGTCTATGTGTGCTGTGCGTGGAGCTTACCACAACACGAGACTGGAACAATATCAGAGCCACTGTTAGCAAACTACTAGGAGTACGAACCCTTAATCAAGAGCTCGTTGTCATTTATGGTAGGAATGGGTACAGATTGCGTGCTGAATTGCCGCGGCTGATGTAAATGAAATGAGACAGAATGTATCATGATAAGATGGGACTCACGGCCTCATAGTAAACAGCGTTCATGGTAGCCATGAGGTTTCCTGTGAGGAGGGGTTGATCGAATATCAACGGTAGAAAGCTTTCGGCAGGGAGGTTACAGCGGAAGATGGATAGATCAGCCTGGGAGATATATGGCCCATGCCCTTCGTCTCAAAGCTTTTGTACTGTATAATATTATATAACACAAGTTCGAATCGGTCAGGCAAGAAGGTCACCTGAGTAATTTCGTTCGTCTCGTGTTGTAATACAGTAGGATCGGCCCGCCCGGATGTAGATGCGTGCAGTCATAAACAGCTTGCTCGAGACAAGCTTGGGAAATTAGTACAACACAAGTCGAACGCAAGTCGAAGCTGGGGCATTGCACTCATGATGAGGGAAGCCTTCGAACAAACAGTCACATAGTGCCTTGTGATGGCTTCGCAACCACCCCAGGCTCGCAGCCTGAACCGGCCTAGAACCTGAGTATGGTGTCACCCGGAGAGCATTGCCAGTTGCCGCAAGCAAATTTTAAGTGGAGCTGGTGGAGGTGAACATTCGAAGGACGGTAAAGCTCCACGTCAATTGTTCTAGAGCATGCTCTACATTGCTTACTGCTTATAATTGGCTTATAAGATTCTTGCAACATCAACGAGCGTGGGTAGGAACTTGGTACGCCGGCAAAAGCCGAGGTACCGCCAAGTACGGGAGGTTATTTACGTACAGTCCTTGCTGCGGCTCCTTCCAAGGATGAAGTCATTCAGACTCCAGAGTCGGATGAGCCTGAACAGCTTTGGACGCAAAAGACTTATAAGACTTAGCTTGAGGTGTCTTCAAGTTTGCAAGTTGTTCCTAAACTAGGAAGATATCCCAATTCTCACAAGTCGCCTCATTTGCCTAATATCTTGAGCACAATGCCATCCCGAATCAATCTTATATTCGTAAGGTCACAGGCAACCCAGAGGACGGCCAAATGACTTTACTTTCAGGGTGCAGGTTCCTTCGGGCTTCCAGGGCCTCAATCGAATGGAGCACGTATTCACTCAGTTGAACAGGCCCGAGAAACCATTGGTGTTTATATCAGTCATGGATATGCCACCATCGATACCGCTCGTTTGTATGGCGGTGGAACATCTGAGGAGGTTAGTAGTCGCACGAAATGCTAAAGCAGCGCCATTAACGACACTGAAGTTCATTGGCCAAGTTGATCTCGGGGAAGGATGCTATATAGATACCAAGTTTGCACATTCATCCCTGCACAACTTACAGTGGAAACTGATGTTCATATTTCATAGGGCCCTTTCATCGAAGCCTGGCGATTTATCGCCCAAGAATCTTAGAGCCTCTTTGATGGAGTCTTTGAAGGCCCTCCGCTGGCAAAAAGTGCACATCTTCTACTTGCACGCACCTGACCGAAGCGTGCCCATTGAGGATACCCTACGGGCGGTCAATGACTGTTATAATGAGGGACATTTGTACGCGTTTCTTGCGTATTGCATTTTCCGTCCTCAACATGCTTTAGCGAACAATTTGGCCTGAGCAACTATAACTCCTGGGAGGTCTGTAATGATCTGCAAGTTTGTGTGGTACGATTCATCTGTTGACTCAGGTCGCTGAAATTATGGGCATCGTGAAACAAAATAATTGGATCAGGCCTACGGTATATCAAGGCGGATATAACGCAGTAGAGCGAAACGTAGAAGTGGAGTAAGATATCTTCAATTCGACGATTTGGTTTGTCCTGAGAATGTCATGGTTCAGGCTCATTCCTTGTCTACGTCATTTTGGGATCAAGTTTTACGCATACGGACCACTGGCGTACGTGTCGTATAGCCTTCATTATTTGTTGGATGACTTACATATATTACAGAGGCGGCCTTCTAGTGGGAAAGATTCTCGATGAAGATAACTTGAGGAACACCAAGGGAGGTCGTTGGGATCCTTCTGTGTCCCACTTGGCACCTTTATTGCACGAACAATGCGCACCACTGCTGCCAATTCTGCGCGAATTGAAGGACCTACTGGTGCGCAAAGGAGATGAATCTTAACTATGATCAGCTTATTCGAACCCATCAGGATGTGCATAATGTCCGCATGGCTGAAGCAGCCCAAAGGTGGCTACAACACCACAGTGCCCTCCAACCTGGGGATGCAGTTATTCTTGGTGCAGCATCACCCCAGCAAATGGAGGACAACATCATGCAATGGTGCGTCCCTTGTCTGGTAAATATCATTCATACCTTATTTTCATCTCTACAGTGAGGGAGGACCGCTTCCGGATGAGATCGTGAAACTGTTGGAAGAGGCGTGGAGAAAGGCAAAAGCTGTTGCTCCTCATTATGCTATGTAGATGACGGACTCTAGGGTACAAAATAAAGTATTTCTGGACAACTGACAAACTGTCAGTCTCCAAGATCCGTCCGGTGAGAGTTGTGAAATTCAAATGGTCAATCTGCTTACACCCCTACTTTTGGTCTTCAACACACTGGGAGCGCTTTGGAGTACAAAATCACAAATCACATGTGTCAAGTGCTTCCTGGTGTTTCGGCAGCTAGTGAGTATTACTTGCATGGCGCGGCAGTAGTGCTGCCGCAGTTCAGTCCCGAACCTAGGTTCGAACCTGAACTTTTGCGAACGGAACCACCGTTCGGTCAGGGGTTCGACGTAAAATACAGGACCGAACTTTACATACGTTCTTCGTTCGGGTGGTCTCGGATGGATGTCGGACCCGTTCGGACGAGTCTGAACCGGTCCGAACCCATCATTAGAGTTGCAGGTTTGTTGCTTCTGTTCTGCGACTCCTCAGGTTCGAAGGATACTCACTGTCGACACATCAGTAAGTTTGCCGGTGAAATCATCACCGGCGCAATCCTCACCGGTGCCATCATCACCGACACGATCGATCGGAATAGACATTGCATCACCAACACGATCGATCGAAATGAATATTCACATCTCATTCTGGCCTTGCGCAGAACATCAGGCAAGAATAAAAGGGCGGGGTATATGCAAGGTGAGTTTATTTATCACAACATGTCTAACTCTGCAGTCAATGCTAATGGCATTTTGAAGGATGCATCCGAAATCGAATGGTTTCATGATCCTGACGACGACATGCCCATCTCGCCCCATCCTGAATCCTCGTCTAAGGCTTTGCCCCCTGGCCCTCGTACCCTGGACTCTTTCATAGGCTCTCACCGGCCTGCAACAGTTGTTGCTGGTTCTCGTCGCTCTGGCCGGCCTATCAAGCCTTCCGCAAAGGTGCGAGAAGCAGCTAGCAGTGCCATTCCTGCCAAACGTTCAGGTACTACCACCATGCCCCCTGCCACCAAGCGCCCGCTTGTCTCTGCAACCAGCTCTTCTACAATTGGGGACAATGATGGCGGCGGTGACGACAACGACGACGACGACATATCTACAAACAAGGACGAGTCATTTGTTGCCAATTCAGACGACGAAGAGGCCAAGGAAGCTGAAGAAGCTTACCAGCAGATTAAAGCATTCGGAGATGCCGACTGAGATGTAAGTGTATTTTCAGGCTCTCTCCTACTTTACTCATATCAGACCTCCAGGTTCGCAAAAGTTTGAAGAAAGATGAGCGGACGGCAGATCTGCGGATGATCTTCACCGAGGAAAAAGGCCACAAGAACGCACACACCGGTGAAAGTGAGGATGGATGGTGGTGTAACGTTTGCAAGTGTGTTTTGCTCTTCCCCGTTTTCGAGAGCGTCTTTTTACTAACTTGCCTTCTGTCCACCACACGTCGCAACTGCTTACTTCCAGAGACATTCGAGGCACTTCAACTGTTAAAAAGTGCGTACCGTCAAGGCCATGTCTCAGCAATGGTGCAGGCTGAGCTCGTTGCTCCTCAAATTTTTATTGTTGAATAGTCTAGCCTACTACAATTGTTCGTACTTGGACAATTTTGCTAATTTCATGTTGCGTTCGGCGGTTCGAACTGGTTCGAACTCGAACCCGACCATTGTGAACCCGTTCGAAGTGGTCCGGCCCAGAGTCCACCCTACCTTTGTGAACTTGACCGAGGTTCGGTTCTCGGTCCTCGATTATTTTGAAAAAACCGGACGGAACTGAACTTCGGCAGCACTACGCGGCAGGTGAATCAATCAAGTGTTTCAGCTACGATAGAAACAACGACTGAAAACATTAATCCGTGAGCGATGAACATTATATTGGTCCGCGAAGTATAAGTAAATGTACTGAAAATGCCCAATAAAATGAGGTGATGAAATGTAAGAAACGAGGATGTCCAGTCGCAACAACCACGAAGCAAACTCATACGGGGAGGACAGTTTGGAAGACGTAGTCCCAGATCTTGCTGGTGACACCGAAACCTAGCTCGAAGTTCTTGTAGTGGTGTGCAAGATGGTATCTTTTCATGTGTCGCAAGTATGCAGGTAGCTTCGTGTGGTGAAGTCTGAAGGCGGATCAATATAAGGCGTCAAATCAGAATTGACCAGACTCACGCGTAGTGCATACAGTCGTAAAGGACGTCTATGAACGATGATTAGGAAACAAATTTCGAGCTCACGCACGATTACTTACAAAACGTGAATGAACCAGCAATGATACCATTAGCAACTGGAGTGGGGAACAGGATATATGCCAGGCGAGTGAATGGGGCTTGGAGGATCCCAAACATCACAGGCGGCATGACAAGCCTGAGTCTAAGTAAAAATTAGCAACCATGTTATACCCCCCGCGGAATTTCGCACCTATCCATAGGCATATAATGATGGATACCATGAAGCAAGAAGTGAAGTGTCAAAAACGCGTAGTGGTCCGGGAGGAACTCGTCAATATGGAACAGGAAACGATGCATCCCGTATTCCAGAATTGTCCATATAAAGTTCCCCAAGAAGAAGCATGGAAGCGTTTTGGCAAAGGCGTTCAATGTCACGGTTGATGTAAGCGACAGTGGGAGCAGGGGATTGGACAGGAAGGTGGGTATGGGTCCATTGAACTGGAGCATGGACCGAAGGAACAGATTTGCGGTGATTGGTAGCCAAATCAACGGTACTACGTACCACACGGTCCGTGTACACATCTGCGGAATCAGATAAGATGGGAACATAAATTTCTAGGCATGCTGCGCACCTCAAAGATACCGTACGCAAAGAGACGAGCAGACTCCTGCAAATGCCGTGGTTGATGAACTTGTTTGAGATAATAAGATTTACTATGTCCATGCAGTCAGAAAATGCATCTTCAGTGAAAACTTCCCAACATACCTAAAGTTGGCTTGCCACATTTGCTGCAGTAAGGGCGTGCGCAGGTCCAAAAACTGCGTCTTCTCAAAATCTTCCGCAGAGTTAGTATCTTCGGGGTGAAAGTCATCTGGAGCTTCCCAGTCTGCAGAGCAAATCCTCCATGAATGTGTATTCTGGTAAAGCGCAGCTGAGTACATACCATCTCTGACAACTGTTGCTTCCGTCCCCAAACGACCAATCATGTATTCCTCTAGCATATCATACGCAGAGTCAGAGTGATCATGAGAATCCCCGTCCTTCATGATACTTTCTACGTCCGTCCCAGCATGCTCGAGAATGAGGTCGTCTCCTCCTGGGTGGTCAGGCACGAACCCAGTGACATCGTAGACCTTGCCACGGCAGGTTACCCAACAGCTTTTGGCGGACTTGTGGTTTGCAACATCCTCTTCGGTGTAGATGCGAACGCGTTTTGTGACCGCCATCCTTGTTGTTGTAGTTGGACAGACGACAAATTCTTCGTTCATGCTCCCACTTTTGACCTTTTCATTTCCTGCGAAAGTTCTCACGATCTCGGAGAGCATAAATAGCCCCTGTTTTATGTAACACATTTTATGTAAGTTCGCCTTAGTGGCGGCTGCGTGAGATCATTTCCCTCCGACAATCCCGACCACATTCTGCATAAGCTCTGCGCTCCACTTGCGAAGAACATGTTTCATAACCTTCCCACTGGCGGTCTTCGGGAGTTCTTCCGGTGTGCCATCTTCCCCGACAAACCATACCCACGCTGGAGCATTCTGAGAGCATGTCAGTCTGGCCGAGAGCCCTACCTCCGAAACTCACCTGGGGATTTATACCCTCCGAGACGGTCTGGCGGACGTCCTTTCTTGACATGTTGGTGCCAGGTTCTCGGACAATCCATGCCCCCACGACCTCTCCATACTTTGTATCAGGTACCGAGACAGCCGCAGCCTCCCTGATGGAGGGATGTGCAGTCAGCGCGTTCTCAATTTGGACCGGGAATAAATTCTGTAAGCTGAGTTAGGCTATGTTACTACTCACGTGAGACTGAATGTGTCACCTCTCCGCCGCGAATGATAATGTCCTGTGATGCAGTTCATTCTCTGGAGTGCTGAGCTGGGACGTGTACTAACCTTGATCCTACCAACAACTGTGGAACATAAGACAGGGTCGCAAAAAGGTACGTTAAAGCAAGCTTACTCCTCAGATATCCTTCTTCATCCATGATCCCTTCGTCACCTGTATGCATCCATACTGTGGACAGGTCAATCGGATCCGCTCGCATGGCCTTCTTTGTTTGTTCCTCATCTTTCCAGTAGCTAGGCTTGTTTCAGTGGACACAAACAAGCGAGAAGCTGGAACAGGCGAACCCTTTCTGAACAAGATATCCAGCGATACACAATTCACCTGGCATACCGACAGGGACGACATTTCCATCGCCGTCAATAATCTTGGCCTTCACGTGCGGTTGCACTCTACCAACCGTCTCGACGCGCTTAATGATGGAATCCGCTGGAGTAGTTTGAAAAGACACGGGGCTGAAAAAAAATCAGCGGCTGTCATGGAACGAGCAAGTAAACTAGCCTTGTCTCCGCTGTTAAAGAATTAATAAGCCGAATTTTGGTTGAACGAGATAGGGAACTGACTCATCCCATACGCGATGGACAGATCTACAAGGTTTAATTTCTCGATGAGTTGTCGCATGAGGTCAATAGGTATCGGTGAGCCCGCTGCAATGCCAGTCCTACATTTCAGCATGTCATGAATGCCGATGCTTAATTAGGCAAGACTTGTTCCACTTACCGTAGACGACTCAAGTCCAGCTTCTCCCCCGCGTCTTGTCGCTTCTGTACTTCTGCCAAGACGCCCAAGAAATGTGTAGGGACGCCATGCAGGGCCGTACATTGGTCCTGCACGACGGAGTCTACAATAGCTTTGGGGTTATAGATCTCTGAAGGGTATACGACGCAAGACCCATGGGACCATGCAGCAAGGTTACCTAGGACTAGACGTGCCTAAATTCAAGGTAAGAATGGTTGCATGAAAGCACAGAAATTTTTCACTCATCAAAACAGTGGAACAGAGGAGGTACATTGCCTAGTGGAAAAGCATCACTACCGTACGTTACGAGAATCAAAGGCGAACTCACAGAGGATATCGTCTGGGCCCAGTCGCATACAGTCGCCAATGGAAATACCATTATTAAGTAGATTCGTATGAGTTAGCTGAGGTGGCATTTAGGAGTGTCGCAAACATGATAATTGAAAGAGTCATTTACTGAGACAGCCTTGGGAGCACCGGTGGTTCCACTATGTATTAGTTATTATAAGAGACTCAAAGCTCTAATACAAGAAAACTCACCTAGTAAACTGCAGGTTGATAACCTCATCACTTCGTTGAAACTGGACCGACTCTTCGATATGACGTTGTTCCCACGTATCTTCCCTCCATATCAAGGTCTCTCTCCAATCAGTAACACTCTTGACATCGCGCGTCTCTCGTTGCCACTCTGCAGCGTCGTGGATATTATCAATTACGACCAAGTTCTTCAGTGAAGGAAGAGCAGACTCTTGGATATTTCCAGGAGTTGAATTCCGCAGCGCAGGAAACGCATCAGAGAGCATGCGGATATAATTTGATGTTCTAATGCGAGGTACAGTGAAGAGATAGGCGACGCCGACGAGGTTGAGTGTCTCCACCTGCAACTTAATGGTTCAAGAGCTGCAGGTTACGGTAGAATTGACTTACAAGTTCATTCAGCCTGTAGGCAGGGTTCAACGTTACAAGGATAGCACCTATGCTCGCACACGCCCATTGAAGGGATGCATAGGAACTTCATATAAGAATACACATGCATCAGCGGATATCACGCTTTAGAACCAACACTACACAACACCTATTGTTCCCCATAAGTACTGCAACGCGATCACCCTTCCTGACACCCATCGAAACCAAGCCTCGCGCAAGCGCTCGTATGTGCCTGTCAAACTCGTCAAAATCCCATGCTAGGTGGTTAGTCACGCTGAGATTCCGTGATGGCGGTCCACCATGGGTGCGGGAAGGTTCTTGCCTACAAATGAGGGCAGGACGGTGAGCATGTTTTCCGAGGATCTCTTCTCTAAAGAAACCTGTGAGCGTTCGAAGATCTAGGGAGCGTTCGGTGGGTCCCTGGACAGAGGAAGACGTGAGAGAGCGATGTCCGGTATTACGACGCGTCGACGCGCCAGTTTGCAACGCCAACCTAACACTTTGACGGAATCCCAGTGAGGCCATCTTGAAAAGAATCCACACCACTGCAGGCAATTGAACAGCTAAGGCACATAAGTATTTTTAATCCAGCGCCGTTGAAGCGCCGGGCGTGGCAGAAGCTTGAGCCTTCACACGTATGTAAGTGGCTCTGGTGGAAGTGCTTGCCAAAAATATTGGCAGAGCCAGCTTCGTCAATGTCGATAGATCTCTACATAGTATCAAAAATCTTCAACGCACTTGCTCTTCATTTGTAGAGTTGCGTCGCGAGCCCAAACGTTCAAGTCCTCAAGGCCTCACACCCCGCCTTGCCGAAAGTTGGTGCGGTCGGACGACGGACGTAAATATGTTTTGTGATTTTTGCTCTGGGGGCCTGACCTGTTCAAGAAATCGGAAATATAGAAAGTCGCGATGTAAGCTTACGGCAATGATGGGTTGCTTAATTCGCCTTTCCTAGCTTGTCGTAGACTGTGCCGCATCATAGGACGAACTGGTCACGACTCTGGTCTGGTCGCAAACGCCGCCGCACTCAACTCACCTTTACTAGCTCTTGGTGATCTGCGAGCAGATTTCGACATTTATTCAAAAGCATCAGATTCGATCGACTGGATGGCGATGGAGCCCATTGATTGGCGGCACACAGAATCCAGTAGCCGTGAACCAATAGATCTCACAAGAACATTCGGACGCCCATTGTGGGTATGGTGATATCTGGAAGTGTATCTGGAATTTTGGGTCGGGACTCAGGACTGGTTGATGTAGGTCTTCAAACTTCAAGTTGAACCTGACAGCATCTCATCATCCTGCTTTTGTGTCAGATTTTCAGCAAAAGCCCTAAGGTATCAGGTCTTGAATGAAGATGACCAACAGGAGAAGATGAAGGTCAGGATGAGTCTTAGTACTATTCTTCTAGTTAATCCTGCGCAAAATCAGAGGCTTTGACTGGAGCTGGAGACTTCGACCACAAGAATGTGCTACCCCTGTATGGAGTGACCGCAGGTTTGGTAAACATATCGCTATGGTTTCTCCGTAGGCGAACAATGGGTCTCTTAATCAGTATCTGCCACCTGCATAGAAACCTCACAATCGAGAATCGGTTCAGGATCATAAGCTCTTTTACAATATTATAAGATCGAAGAAATATCCATTCAGAGACTTCTGTCTTAGCTCCGCGAGGTTGCATGCGGCCTTCGTAATGTACGTCGTTCGCTCGTGCTCAATTGTGGTCACTCAGTACTCATACTCGGCACAGTGCACTCAAACTCGGTGACTCATGGGGATCTAACCGGTGCAAGTGTTTAGATAGTATGACACTCAATTCCATGTCAGTCCGATGTGCTGATTTATGGCAATGGACGAGCATGCATCACAGATTTCGGTCTACCAAAAATCCTCACGGAGCTGCAGGAAA
>JABBWA010000598.1:0-23687 GCA_016628065.1 Suillus lakei | reverse complement strand
AAGCTTTGGTATGTAGTGGTGGTCCTTCAGCCCTGCAGGCGGGTCCGTCGGCGGCTCATCCCTGGTGCACCCTGCCTCTGCCACTCGGCGAAGGACTCTTCGGCGACGCTCATGCTTAGCAAGTTGAGTCTGAGTGTCTAGCTTACTGGTCAATGGATAAAATGCTTTGAGCGCTCTATGCGCCAACTCTCCCTGGCCAGAAAAATTGAGATGAAAAGTTATATAGGACTCGGAGATTCACCTACAATTTGTGATGTAAAGGAGTCGACAGTCCCAAAGAGCCGAATTGACTTTAGATAGTCCCCCATGGGTGGAATTTGTAAGTGTTCAAATTAAATTTCTTGACCTTTCGCCCGCTGCTGCTCCCAGCACCTGCTTTGTCGGAATGCGAGCCTTCGCGTGCAGCCTTGCGTTGGCGAGCAGCCCTTTCTTTTGGTAGCTCGAAGGTGGAGAATGCAGCACAGGTGAGATCTCGAAACTTGCGCAACTGACCTGACAGTCTCTTGAAAGTATCATCTAAGACTGACAGGGTGGTGTCGGAATGCATCCTCAGTTTGGCGAGAGCATGCCATTGCGCAAACCTGTACAACAATGATTGTACGATGGCGTCATGGTCTCCTGGGAAAAGCCCTTCAAAGACCGGCATGGCGCACTGAGGTACAACTTCATTAGCACACCTTGAAATTGAATCAGAAATACGAACCTGCAGAATGTCTTCAAAGTCTCTTGCTGCAAGCCTTTTCATTTCAGAGGTATTATTTGCAAATTTGCGAATAACCCCGTTACCATACGACGGGACGTTGCGAAATCTAAGTTTGATTTACTGACTTTCCAAATTGGCAAGGAGAAAGGGGGGGACAAACCTGTGGTCAAGGCGTGCAACCAGGATGTCACCTTGAGGAAGTGCATGGAGTAGCCGGATGAGGTGGGTAAACAGTGCCTTCCACGTGCCTAGTTCACATTCGTGCATGAAATCAACTACAAGCATGCGAAACGCATCGAATCCAAGCGGTCCAAGCCTTTCTACAAATGCGTTCTAGTGGAACGTCAGGTACTGGTTAAAGTCGATTCATTTTGAAGGCGCTCACCACTGTCGGCACCCAAGACCCCTCTCCGAGAGTTGTGCTTACCCTTGAGCCATCCACAGCGTTTCCAGAGCTATAGATAAATCTGCGGGCCTCCATTACCCTTTCCAGGCAGTAAATCCTGAGGTTAGCTACTCTGCCTCGCATATCACTAAACAGGCCCAAGAGATCAAAGGAGGTTTTCCGCATGAGACAGCGTGGACATGGACAAGATCCCATGTCTTTGATGGTCGCTATTAGAGCCCTGAAACATTGGTTAGTATCTGAATGAGGAAGGGAATAAAAAGAACGCACTTTTCTGGATAATCGGCCGAGTAGGTGAAGATGCGTGGAAACACCCTTCTCAATATGCCATCCGGGCACTGGAGTACAATCCCATGGCGATATGCATTGAGGAACTCGGAATCCAGTAAATGTTTCCAACAGCCCTGAAACAAGTCCCGCCTACAATGTGCATGAAGAGCTGCCATGCCGCTTTTTGATATTCCAGGTAGGCTGCTAAGGACGTCTTTCACCCTATCTGGGAGCTAAATAATCCAAGGTGAGAGAGGCATAAAGACTGGAGAAAAATAGCCTACTGAGGGTAAAAATCCGACAAGATGGCATGCACCGGATTTGGGTGCGGAGCGTGCATACTTGGTTAAATTTCCAAAGTACAAGTACAGTGGCCAAGCCTTGGCTGTTCCGAAGGTTGCGAGGTGAGTTGCATCGGAAAAAAACATGAGTCCAGCAATAACGCGTTCCAGGGTGCACCCGGGCTCTCTTGGTTGCCTCTGGAGGTCGTCCTGAGCTTGTAGCCAGGAGTCAGAGGAATAGAGTTCATCGAATACACGCTCTTGATGACCGTCCAGGGGGTCCTTCCAGATGCGCTTGAAAGGGAGGAGGTGGAATGCATTGGCTTGAACGTCAGCGAATGCAGAACGAATCACTCCTACCAGTGGGCGATAGTGAAACCCAGGAATGCTAAAGGACCGAGGTGGGTCGTCCTTAGATTTAGTGGGTATGTCAAGGATGACGTCGGTTTCTAACCAGTCGTCTGGAAAAATGGTAGTCCCCTTTTCTCCGTTACCGTCTAACGTATGCAAGCTCCTCCTCACTGAAAACCCATCCAGGTCCATCAAATTGAAGTCTTCCGCCTGAATCACCTCTTTAACGAGGCGCGATACTTCGGCCTCTGATTTCTGATGACTCCCGGAGTTCATCCATTTCATAAGTCGATAGGTGGTCATATTGGGGAAGGGATAGGGCGGTTTTGGATGTGGATCAGGCCTCTGAGAACCTTGCGCATGGGTGGCGGTTGGGGAGGATACGGCTAGTAGCGAAGAAGGAATAAATTTGTCGGGCTCGAAGGAGGGCCTCCTAGGGTACTGTCGACATAGTCCAAAGGCGTTAAACGGGTTTCAAGAGAATCGCGCAGGGTCAACAGTACCCTTTGAATTCTGCTCTGCGGTGGAGTATGAGTTTCAAGAGGCGAATTTCTCCCGCAAGAATCTGAAGGGTTTGCGTCTTCATCGGCAGGTAAGAGATCCTGGAAATTTCTTGGAACCAGCCTAAGCGGGGGAACTGAAGGACGTTGACTTGGGTCTACTAGTGCTTCATCAGCGCTGTGACAATGGGTACAAAATTAAGAGGGTGCGCACCTGGAACGCCATGGCCAATTTCTGCATCCTGCATTGCAACGTCCGAAAGGTCTGCATCCTGGAATGCATAAGTTGTGTACCAGCGCGGGAGGCGCTGGCTTGGTCGTTGGGCTCAGAAAGCGCGCTAAAGGCCTTGGTTTCACACCGAGCTATGGGCTTCAAAGAACGATTCTTTGAAGGCCAGACAGGTCCGAGCTATGGATTGGAGAGTAGGTGAGCGGGGTACTATGAGGATTTTCGGGACAAGGTAAGAAACTAGCGACCTACTCTGGAAGGACTGAGTACCCTGAGCTGTGAGGACTTTTGTAACGGTTGAATTGCCTCTCTTGCCCGCACGCGCTTCTCTCTGTAGCCAAGGTGCTTGCCCTCAGATAATGCTTGCAGACAGAGCGATGCCTGCTAAGCCCGCGGAAATCCGTATCCCTCTCCCAAGAACAACGCGGTGCACTGCAGGACACCATTGAGAGGATGAAGATGATGAGCAGCGTCCAAAGTAGTCGACGAAGGCGCATTCCGCTGCCAACTCAGAGGCTGCAATTGACACAAGTTAAGTTATGCGACCTTCAAAAATTCAAGTCTCAGACGTCTTCATTTGGCATTACCATATTTGTGACGGTACGTCCGAGTCGTTCCGTTCAACTTAGTATGAGACTGGTGAGGGTGAGGGGGGAGAAACAACGATAAGGGGGTACAATTCCAAGGTCAAAGCCAGTATGTAGTTGACAGTTGCTAAATGCTGTACTTGGTGAATCGTGTAGGACCCCCTGCCTTCAAGCCACCTTCGTCCTCGAAGCCGATTCCATTGAGCCGTGCCCGCAGGGGAAGTTGGAGGAAAGTTTGGAGCAGGAGAACGGGATGCATGGCGCTTCGCCGACCAGGGGTGCGACATGAACGTTGAAACTCGAGGTGGTGAACGCAGAATGCCAAAGCTGATAAACGTGCCAGTCACGTGAAACTGACTGAAACTGACTTCCTATACATCGAAGGTAAGGATGACATTCTGGGAGACAGATACAGCGACGCTGCAACATAAGACTTCATAACTCACCCTAAATCTAGGGAAAAGACGAACTATCCAACAATCGCCGCTGTGATTACAAGTTTGACGCAGGAATCTTCAAAGCTTTCGACTCGGAATTGGAGGTAGGGCCTAGTTAATTCTAGCTTTCATCCATTCCACAACTTCTTCTCCCCATTCTTCCCCTTGACCGGAACATAGAGCCCAGTTAGGGCTGATGTGATTGTGGCCTTTGCCAATGATCATCTGGGGCGCCTTTCCAAGCCGCTTCTCGATATCCGGCAGTATCTCCTCCCACGATAGCAACAGCCAGTCAGGCTCTCGCTCTGCCCTGACAAGGAGAATGTCAGGGTGGTCCTTGATCTGTTCATCGGATGGAGCATTCCAAAGAGCCTTTGGCTCCCTCTCCCTCTGTTTCTCCTGAGAACCAATGTATTGTTGTGCGGGGACTTCGGTCCTAAATCTTTTCTTCTCATCAACGAAGTACCAGCTGCCACCACATTAGATAATGCCTTTGAATCGAGGATGTAAGGTTATCGACACAGGTGGATAAAGGCTCAACACTCGTGTGCACGTCACCCGCTGAGTGGCCCATGATAAATGTAGCATTTACATCGCGGGTATCGAGGGTACGGCAATGACGTCGACATTGGTGAAAATCCAATTGACTGCATCACGAATGTCCTCGGATGAAGCCGGGAACTTGACCTCTGGAACAAGTCTGTAGTCCGGGCAAAGTCCGGGATGATGGTGATGAAACCGTGCTGCGCAAAGAAAGATCCAAGCGCGCGGTATCCCATAGAAAATGGTTCAGGAAATCTTTTGATCCACTGTTGTATCCACCTCCATAGACGAAAAACAGGGGGTGTCTTCCCATCCTTAGTGAGAGTCGAGTTTAGCGGGTAATAGACGTCAAGCTGCGAGTGATGTAAGGTCACGAACGTGGCATCAAAGTTTCTATCACAAACCTCATTTCTGGTGCTGCGCTTGTCGTCGTATACAAAAGTCTTGCGTTCAATCCTCTCTATCTCTGCCTTTCTTTCATCTAGAATAGGCACGAACAGGAGTCAAGACCTTCCTGAAAAGGACTGTAGCATCCTCTTTAGGCATTACCATATATATTATTGCGTCCTTGGTAAAAGGATAGTGCATTTTCGCCATCAGCATTCACTGAGTACATAGTAGTTGACAAAAAATAGATATTGGAAAGTTACGATGAGGTATCAAGGTAAAAATTACAATTAGAAAACCAATGAAAGTGACGTCACTGAATCCTTGCAGGCTCGTAATCTGGCATCGCGGCAGGGATGCCTTCTGAAATCTCTGTGCCCATGCATCCTCCTCGCGCTTCAAGATCGTCACGTATTGGGCGTACTGGCGGACTCGATGTTGAGCTGCAATGTAATTGGACAATATGGTGTCAACCGGTTGCACTTGAGCAGCGCGTCCTGCTGGTCATCCTCCACCTTAATTTCGTCCAGCGACACCCCATACAAACTCCGTTCCATCACAACGTAGCCTGCCTCCTGAAGCCTCTGTGCCCACGCGTCTTCATCACGCTTCAGGAGCGCCACAAATTGGACGTACTGGCGGACTCGATTCTTTGCTGCCGTGTAGCTCGAATGCACCGTGTCGATGCTGTACATAGTGAACAGTCTGTCTTGCTCATCGTTGAGCATGTCGATTTCCGTCGAGTGACATCTTACACAAACTCAGTGTGTGCCCCGCGGAGCGAAATAAAAAAAACTCTTACGATGTATATCTGCTTCTCAAGACTATGACCAGCCATCATTATCTTGGAAAGATGATTGGGGAATTGGGGATGCAGAGTCTTCGCTGCCTCCATCAAGAGAGCGCTGAAAACTGTAAGAAGGTGATGATGACTTTGGGGATGACAACATTCTGGGTTGTACTAGCACTCGAGGTTTGAAAAACAGAAGCTTACCATGAGTCATCCATTTAGATTTTTGATGAGTGTTTTTGGTCGGAGTATTCGCGTTTGAAAAATGCCTCTTCTAATTGGCCAGTAAGTAGGTACGTACCTAGTGATCAAGCCGGGGGATGAAGGCCATCCCTTTAGCGGAGAGCCTGAGGGTTCGGACAGGCCTGAGACTTGCAATTGGGGGTATGGGGCACGATTGTGAAGTTGGCTCTCAGCGAGCCCCAAGGGTCACTTGGCAACTTTCGTAAAATACATGAGGCCTGTGTGCTTACCATAGCTCCATCTACTAGTACATGAGCGCTTGAGCATCGGCTGGTGAGCAATAGGAGAAAATGTTGGCGAGGGGGTCCAGTAGATATATTTGGCAATCCCAAATAAGGACTAGCTGTCAATGTGAATCAGAGATTCTTTAAATATTTTAAGCTCAGAGAATGCTCCGACTGATCTTGACTGAGTGGAACTGAAGGCCCGCAGTCACTGAATTCCGACAGACAGTGCAAGTCACTGGCGCTATACTAGTACTGGTGGCATAGTAGTAGTACTATTCGACAAAACTAATGTAGGATCTCCATACTTCCTCAAATTCATGGTCAGAATCAGCCCCACCGTCCCAATCAGCCCCATCATCAGAATCAGCCCCACCGTCGGAATCAGCCCCACCATCAGAATCAGCCCCATCATGACCACCAGCTGTGCCATGCAAATCAGCCTCGTAGTCCAAATCGGCCCCCTCTGCATCATGGTGAGGTTGAAGGCTGGCAGCTGGCACTGCTGCAGCCACCAATGCTGGCAGCTGGGGCGGTATGAATGGTAGAGGTAGCAGAGGAGCAGGCTGCATTGGTGGGGGTGCGGGAGCAGGTGCAGGAGAAGGTGCAGGTGATGGTGTAGTTACAGGCGGTGGTGCAGGCGGTGCAGGCATGGGTGGAGCCAAGGCCAAAGGAGCGAATGGCAGGTAATAGCAAAACGTTGCACCATCCACTGCAGTGTCTGTGAAAATTGCTGCCTTGCAATGCGCTGCGCCCTAGTGGTAGCTGCTGGGTCGTATTGCTTGACGCTGAGGTATTTGCCACTACCGCAGTTGCGTACTGGTCAAGTTGGGGCTGTTAATAGAACTGCAACGCATAAAAAAAAAGGGAAACCCACTGGGGGGCATCTTTGAGCACTATGTCCTCTTGACCTTAGTACTCAGCACCAAAGGCAGCGATGTAACGCCAGTGCAATCGTTAGTCGGACCCCTTGAAGGAGTATTTAAATCTTACCTTGGCCGTAAAATTACATATTATGAGGTGTGTTCAAACCTTGAGGTACTTCAAGTTATGTCACGGTAATTCAATTCGAATGGGTGAATGCGGAACTTACCAGTGCTCCCTGGCCTGATGTGGGGTGCTGAATGTAAATTAAATTGCCTAGCGAATGGACCCTCGGCTGAAGCCTGGAATGGCGGAGATGGAAGTCCCTGGTAAAAAAAATGGAATTGCCCAAGGTTATGAGACCTTGGGCGGTAATCCTGTGGTTCATAAAATGGGGTTAAGGACCTGAGGTATGAGATCCTGGGGTTCTTAATCCAACAAACTCACCTTCACAAACGATCTACAGCGTTCATTTCATTGAGGAAGTGTGTCTGAGGTTGGGCGTTGTGCAGCTGGAGCTGTGAAGATGATAACAACGGCGTGGGCACACTACCGTGACGATGGGTCCCCAACAGCGGTGGCTTACTCACCTGGCTATGTTGTCGCAGTGCAGCGTCCTGGCTATCGCAGGGAGTGGGCGATTACTCCCAAACACCACAGCTCATATGGGATCATACTAACTGCGTCATGTTAGTCATGAATGGTTAGTCATCACGCTTTTCGATCGCCGCTGCATTTGTCAGCAAGTATGATTAGCATTAAGGTAAGTTACTATGTATTGAATTTTTAGCTCTACACGGTCCTTGAGCAAGCGCACCTGAAGGCCTGAAGACCCACAAGCTCGCCCAGAGCGTCACTCATAGATGAACGCACAACGCGACGGTGAGATACAATTCTTCCATTTAATGCATGCCCTTGCACCGCTCGCTTCGCCCGTCCACGACGTTCGGTTTGGCCGTTTCGCCCCGGGCTGAGTGATGCGGATTCCCCTTCCTTTCCTCCACCCCCACAATTCAATCGCGCAGCGGGGTATGGCATGATGCATTTATTGACGCCCGTTGCACTCTAGGGTTTGCGAGAGTCGCACGCAGTGCTCCTACTGGTTCGTTTGCGCCTGCAATTGCAGCGGGCGACCACCACTCAGTACGCGCCACCAGTGAGCACGCACCTGCTTTCTCCATGGCTCACTAACGCCTTACATGGGCGGCAGGGCTTGCCGTTGGGTCCGTGCTGAGCGATCGGTGAGCTTTGCGACGAGTGTATCAATGCACCAACGCGTTCCCGTTCACAGGTTCCCGCAGTCGCACGTCGTGGGCCCTTCCATCCTGGGCACTGAGTACACCACCGCAGGAATGTCGCTCGAGGACGTGGCCGTCATGCGTCACCACTCTGAAGGCCAGGAGGAATGCAATCGAGATCCGGACGTGGAGGAGATTCTTTGGCGCAGTGCCCACGGCTTGGCAACCGCAGAGCTTGCTTCCTCCATGTGCGGCTACACCAAGACCGGGTGAGCTAGTCGCTCTGCCTTCTCAACCCTCGCACTCACCCCCACTGGCAGCCCGCTGAAGCGCGAGTTCCCTGACCGCACTGCCAGCGCCAGCGCCTCCAGCAAGAAGCAGAGGTTGCAGGGCATGGAAATGGACCGTCACAGCGCGCCGCCGCCCTGCCATCCCTCCCTCCCTTCCAAGCCCACGCCCTTGGCAGTTTTCAAACGCGCCCCTTTCAAGCCCCCGCCCTTAATCACTCCGCAGGTGGAGGCCATCGCCGCCCCCATGGAGCCCCCCCCCTCCTTGGGCAGCGCCTCCATCTTGATGTGCCCCACCGCTTGCAGCACTTCCGCATGCCGTAAGTCAGAGGGCAAGGTGAAGAGGGACGCAAGGCGGCGAAAGCTCCAAACGCAGGACCCCTCCAGAAGGGTGGAGGAGATGAGGTCTAACGGGGATGTCGACACGCTTTGCTTTAGGGTGTCCAGGACCGGTTGGCAGGGCACCAACCTCGCATCCAGCCAGGAGGGCAGGGCGCTCAGAAACGAGTGGTACGACTACTCCGTCCTCTTCCGCTTGACCGGATTTGAAACGGTTCCATACCATGGGTGAGGCTACAACTTTCCTTGTATGATGTGCTGAGCGTGCCCGCCAGGCTCAAAATGCGTGTGAGGGATTCGCAGGGCTGGTTGTGGCTTGTTCGCACCTTCGTCGGGCCACGCATCGAACGCCTTCTACCATTTTTTGAAGAGGACGCCGCAATTTTTGTAAGTACTGTGGAGCGGGCCAAGGGCGGCTTCAGTGAGGGTGAGATGGAGGGCAATGCAAGGGGACGCCATTGGTTTTCCATTTGTGGGCATGACCGAAACTCTAAGTCGGTAAGAGTTATACCCCCAAGCCCCCCCGCTTCTGAATCCAGTGGCCCTGCAGAAGCCATCCCTCAGTGCATGGCACATCACCAATCTCAAAGCAATAGATCGATTGTGGACCCCCGGGGGCGCTGTGTCCCAGATAAGGCAAGTTTGACGCTCACCGCCCATCTACAAAGGCCGACCCTCACTCGCGCTGCCCAGTTCACTTATGAACGCAGTGTTTCAGGAAGAATTCCCCCTTCTTGCCAGAAGGTACAGGGCATGCGCTGAAGCTTTAAGAATCCAGCCCCTCTATGGGCATTTTTTCAATTTTTGCTTGAATTCTGCCCGCGCCGGGGTAAGGCGAGTTCACTGCAGCCCCCATGTAGACTGGAAAAACATTGCGATAGGGGTCTGCGTCGTATTCATATACGGTAAGTTTGACGTTCATGACCCGCAGGAGCTTGCAGCTGACTCGACGTCAGGTAAGTTCAACAGCAAAGAGCGGTCCTGGCTCGTGATCTGGGAGGCAGGCCTGGTGGTTGAGATGCCCGCCGGTGTATTTGTGATGTACCCATCCTCGCTCTTCTTCCACTTTAACGTGGACATGTGCGGTAAGTCATTGAAGAGTCCAAAGACTTGCGCCTTGTGTAACTAACTGGTAATGAAGACCTCCAGTTTGTGTGCACCAATGGTGCACTTCCTACCGAGGAAAATTCATCCCCCCTGGATGGAGGAGATGGGAGAGGGTCCTGTGTGTGGTTCAACCAGGCCACCATGTTCCAGAGTGCTGAGCTAGGCTTTGCCACTGTCGCAGACGCGCAAAGGGCCGGCGCTCCTTGCACATCCAATGCTCCCTCACTAATTGACCAAGGTCTTTTTCCAGTCAATAAATAACCCCCTCCCCCCTTGTCACCTATGATACAGGCTTACATGACTTCTCTATTGCTTCGCATCTACCATAGAAGTTGCGCTCTGTAGTTGTTTACAATGTGCACCTTAGCCAGAGATTTGAATATCACGGGTTTTTAAAGTTACACTAAAGCCGGCAAATGCCGTCCTGAAAGCTTGATTCCGATTCAGGAAAGATCAGTTATCATATTTGTAATCTTGTTATCTTCTGGAGCTTCCACAACAGTCCCATTGAAAGTCAAAGTTCAGCCCTCAACACCCAACACAGACCCCCAAAACCAGCAGCCATGCCTGCTGTGGTTGCACACCATGACGCAAATTCCTATCCCCCCTCTTTGGCAATCAACCCTTGGCGCCGCTATGCAAGTAGTAGTAGCCCTAGTGCTGTAAATGCCATTGCTGTGCAAGCTGAATCACGCAGTAAGGCCAGCACCAAGAAACTCATAGCACCGAGCATACCCATGGGGGGTGCAAGTTCACAAGGTCCCTCATTCAAAACACCTGCGGCATTAGAGGAGGGCATCGCGAGGGTCCAACTGGCTGAAATAGCCCCGGACACCAGTTGCCACCGTTCCATTGAGCGATGATGCCGAACACAAGCTGCCCCAGGACGACCCCACCAACAACAGTGAGTCCTCCAACGCCCAAAGGCAAGATTATATTTTCTGATCGAAGTTGAAGTCGTTGGTACGGTGTTGAGGTACGTAGCTACAGCAACTCCGGGGAGCAAACGGAAGGTAAGCGCTCTGAGTCAATGAATGCTTTGCTGGCGTGCTTACCAAATTTCGCAGGAATTCCCTGGGGTGGGAGCGCGGGAATTCTATCGAATACAGTACATTGTGGGAGAAACGGAGGAAGTATTGAGGAAGCCCCGGTGAGTCAACAAATCCGTCCCATTTAGAGCAATTCTAAATTAGTCCAGGCTTACTTACAACTATATTACGCACGTCCTCACCATCGACATGGCGAGCACGCTGCATGAAGAGCCATTTGACTACCTCAAGGAACGATTGACCATAGCAATCGATGCCCTTCCCTACGATCCTGATGTGATTCGCCCCAGAATACACATGAATCGCCATCTACAGCTTGAAGACCAGTCCGTAACTCCGGACATGACCATCGCCCTTACCTCCGTTGACGGGCCCACGGAAGTCGTCTCTATTTCTGCCTTAGGAGAGTGCGCGTTATCGGAGGATAGGGATCATGTGTTTAATAAGATGGAAACTGAAATCAAAGCTCACCCTGAGGCCGACCTCGCCGTGATAGTACTGATCAGAGAGGCGATATCATACGCATCCCCCCTCAAAGATTCCACAGTGTCAAAAGCCCTGCGCAACGGCGACGGGGGCGATCCCCCCCTCCCCATCCCTCTTAAATCCTTCATCACTCAACGATCTACGCCACGATCGTTCGCCCACCCTGTGACGGTTGCAGATCACCAGTGGTGCCAAGTCCAATCGGTTGAGTACTTCGTGTGGGTTAAGGGGGAAGATGGGTCCCCGATCGACATTCGTCAAGATGAGCCCGGTCGTGCGTCATACGGGGTACGTTCTCAATTGATCCGGCCTTCTTGAATCCGTTTTGACGGAAGCCTTTGCAGGCTTTGGTGCCTGAACCAAACATGGAGGAAGTCACCGAGTTGCTTAATGTAGGGATGAGTAGGATAAGGGACTCCATGGTCAAGCTTTCCAAGGAGATCAGCCCCGGCTTGGACTGCTCCGAGCTCGAAGAAGCGGAGGCCACTCTAAAAATGCGCTGGTCCCTTGCGAGCAAAGGAATATTGAGCGCGATGGACGTGACCGCACACGAGCGGTATGAGACATGGTACACTGGGGCCTTCAGAGGCAACAAGCGTAATCGTGATTCCACGTACGTCCCCCCGCAGAACGACTCGAAAGAGGAGTCGCACGATTCAGACATCCCACGTCGCGAGAGCAAGCGCTTGAAGGCCAGGGGATGAATTCACGCTCGTGGTCAAAGGAACGGGTCCATCGTTGTGCGAAGGAAGTGGGCCGTCATGCCGCAGGTGTACGTATGCAGTCCTTTCATCATGTCTTACATGTTTTGTCTTCTGGAGGAACGCTGATAGATTACTCGCGCATTAAATATTTCAACCCTACTCTCGCAACTTCTCGTAAAAGCATGCACGTTCAACGCAAATTCTCAATGGATACAGTACGCATTCACTACCAGATGTATTGACTTGTGCTTCTAAATTTCAACTTCTGCTTCCACACTCACCGCTTGCTTTACACGCCGTTTATGGCGAAGGCGCCCTCCCATGTCTCCCACTCCCATGCCACTACTAACCGTACTAGAGTGCTGGAGTGAAGCATGAGCAAACATTCTTGGCCGGTTTTTTTCACACGGCAGCTGCCAAAGACTGTGGGTTCGTTTGAAATATTGAGTGCAGCAATGTGCCGCATCATCACGCTGCACCATTCACTTCGCACAGCGTGAACACAGCGCTGCGGGGGGACGGCTCGACTTCAATGTCTCCGTCGTGCTGACTTGACTCAAGTGCGGTGTAAGCCATCATGACGGCAGCAGATCCTGTGCACTGTATTTTCCTTGTGACACTGGGGAATATCGCAATCGCCTTACCAATTTGTAGGGCATTCAATAGGTGAGCTGTGCCACTCAAGCATGACCGGGTAGAATACCCCTTGACTGACTGAAGGATTGGCTTGACAGACCTCCGTCGATCATCACGAGGATTTGTCCCACCGGTACGTCATGACGCCATGTTCCGAGAGACGAGACTCGCTTACATCCAAACGGCACTAGTCGTGCACCCTTCGTCGTATCCTCATTTGGCATTGCCCTATATGTCTTAACACTTAGCGAGTGAGTATATAACGGTTCAGGTAGGGCTTTAGTATGCCCTCTATACCTTTCTCCACCATCACCACCATCACTCCTCATCTCTGTCACTCACTCTTTGTATTTATCACTTTACTTCGCCTCACATCCACGCCCTCCCTTCTGCAATGTCTACTCCAGAGCATCATCACCCTCTCATACTTCCAGACCGGTCTGCAGCAGTTCCTACCTCTACAGAGGCAAGGGCCAAGCGTCGCATTGCCATGTTGGAAGAGCAACTGGAAACCATGAAGCAAGAAAGGGGAACAAAGCAGAGGTTCGTCAAGTTATCCATGCTTAATCCGTGCCTCTTGCTCATAGAACCTCAGAAAGACAACCTACTACGTTGCCCAAGGCAGGGCAATTCGTCGCACCGTTGCTCTCTACACCAGCTTGGAAGACTTAATTGCCGAAAACGATCGCAGGTACGAGGAGCTCCAAGAGAGTAGCACTGCAGAGTACGTCAACTCTTTCATTCCATAATGAGTTATAATTGCGCCATTCAGACAAGATCGTTTGCAGCGCGGTTACATCGCGTTGGCTCAGGCTCTGCCGTGGGTGCACGGAAAGCTAGCAGAACTTGACGTGGATGACTGCGAAGATATGCGGAAAAAGGTAATGGCTTTCAATTCCAAAGCTTGTCACGCAGAGCATTTATTGACAACGCTATAGCTAAAAAAAGGAGCAGACGCAGCCCGCGGCGATGACACGTCGACTCTCAAGGACCTCGTTGCTGCATGGGTCAATCAAGACTTCCACCCATCCCCCCTAATTAGGTCTGATGACAAGCAGTCTCGCGGCTTCGCGCACAATGTCTGTGGGAAGTTGCTCTGCCCTGCTGAGTGGGATTGGGGTAACGACCTGTGAGCAAAGACCTTCCTCAACCATCTCATGAGGCTAATGATTAGGCAGGATAAAGGCTGCAATTCGAGACAGAACGTCGGATTTTATTGTGTCTGAAAACTCTTGGCCGCTCTTTCTGTATGAAGGCTACGCAGTCAACGGTAACGATCTGGAGCAAGGCCTGTTCAAGTCAAAGGTTTTGGTTCAGGTCAGTAGCCTCGGTTGAAGTCTGATTGTACTCATAGCTATAGCGCTAGTAGGCTTTTAAAGCTGTATTCACGTCTCCATCTTCTGCAAAGGAGGCTGATGGCGATGGTGACGGCGCAGATATCCTCGAGAACAACCGGCGCGCCCGACGGCAATTAAACCAGGCTAAGGTTAAAACGTGTGTGGCCTCCATCATCAACATTAGGAAGGTCAGTCCTCGCTCCATCGCTTACATCGTCTGTCAGGTGAGTAAATGCGATTAATTACCGTCCATGCCTAAGATACAGTATTTCTCTGGCAGGTTCGTTTCGCCCTATCTAGTGTGTCGTCTTGGCGCAGCGTAGACGGCGACTTTGACTACGAAGGGTTCTGGAATAACGTGGTGGACTTTTTCGAGGACTGCCCTGGCCCTGCAGCTCAACGGAGGGTGACCAAACTTTTGGAATGGTGGACCAGGTACTGACTTCTTTGTCGCCCACTTATCAGGCATCTAACTTCTACGCTTCAGGAAGATTTTTGGAAAGAATCATCGTGCGGACTTGACACCAGAGGTGGTGTCCCAGATGTCCGTTACAGCACTGGCAGAACAGAGGAGGGCTCTTGAGGATGCTGCTTTTGACTCTGACTGATTTCACTCCAGTTTCACTCCGCACGGTTGTATCTACCTTTACAATAGTCACGTTTGGTTCATAATACTGTTGCAATGTTAATAAAGTTGACGCCTTCACAATTTCATGCATGGATGAATTTCACGGATATTTATAATACAACGATATTCAATGTGCGGTCCACTACCAAATTCATCGCTCCTTCCAATCAGGCCAAGGTACATGAGCATCACCCTTGCATACAACTGTGTTCCTGACTTCCAGGACTAGGATTGTGTTGCTGTGTGCCACATGAATGGTGCGCAGTTGTGTGAGTGGACTTGGCACCGCCCTTTGGCAGGTGTGCGCTTCTTTGATGTTCTTAGCCATTGAGCAGATGGCGTGGTTTTTGACTTATTTATCAATGCAGATTGGAAGAATTGTAGTTGTTCAAGTCAGGAGTTTTCTTCCGCCACTGTCATATGGATTGAGACTTATTTTGGCGTGCCAACACCTGCCATACTTCTTACACACATGGAACGCATCTCTTATGTTAGAATTTTGACTTGTGCAACGTTTAGTACTGGGTGGAGCAGAATGTTGCTTTGTTTTCCAATGCGGCAGCCTGCCAATATCTTGCTGAATTTGGCACTATGAACGAACATTTCATGAAGATTCAACCACCCCGTGACTGTGTGAATCAGATGTCCTAAGCAAAATTATCTACGAGCTCAGGTGTCATAGTTCTAATGAATATTCTAGACAGTGCTGAAGCACACGGTTGTGGCAAAGCACTTTGATGATCCCTTCCATGCGAAGTACTCACAGTGCTCCGCGTGAAGGACGCGGTGATTGTCGCAGCCAGCCTAGGTAAGTGTGTCGTAATGCCAAATATACAATTCCTCCGCCGGCCAAACGTACCTGTTGTTTGAGAAATTGTAGATGAGGTTTTTTGTGTGGGAAAATGGACTTCTGTGATGTTTAGTAGAGGACCGAACAGCATCGCAATATCTTGTTCGATTTGGCAGTCTAGACCGTGAGCTTGTGAACATCGACATACCCTGTGACTGTGAAAACTGGACGTCACAAGCAACGGTATCCAGAAGCTATGTTGTCATGCGTTGTCTGTACTCTTCTAACCTGCGTGGTAAAAGCAGGGTAGGCAACGCACCTCCGTGGTGCACATGATCCTAACTAGTTCCAGGGCGCCTTGTAAAGCATATGATTGATGCGTCAGTTGGCTCGGGCAAGTGTATGCTGTGTAGGAATCAAGTGCCCTACATTAACTATATTACTGGTTGTTGTGTGACACAACTTTTGCGCTCCCTCTGACACTGATGAACCCGCAGCTCACTTATTTAGCTTGAGCCCCATCTCTCATTGAGAGGAAAATCTAAGTATGAGACGGTACCTATGAAATGATGAACCTGCAGCTCACTTATTTAGCTTGAGCCCCATCTCTCATTGACAGGAAAATCTAAGTATGAGACGGTACGTCGAGCACACGACAGCTTGCTTGGCCGTCATGAAAATGCGTCGTTCCTATGGAAGGTCAAACATCGACATGTAACTCCCACGGCCACATTTATGGCAATTGTTGTGATCGTTAACAATAGAAAGTCAACTATCGTATTTCAATTTGTTCATCAGTTCACTGATGCAAGCACTCAAGAGTCAGCGGACTGCATCGGAGTTGTCTTTAAACAGCTCATGATTCGCTTTCTGAAGGATAGGTCTCGTTTGCTGTTCTGGGGCGCGAATAACCGTGATGTTGCACTCTACATCGAAGCTCCTACATGTTGGATTGGTGGACAATTCATTCCGCATCGAACCATCATGGTGATCTATAGGGCACTTAAAATATCCCGCAAGCGCATTTGTATCGAACATTACGCGTTCAATGATAACAAGGAAACCGTCAACAGCAATCTGACGCTTGCACTCAGATCGGAGCTTGTACAGAGGATCTAGTGCAGATTGTTATCAGGCGGACAGGGAGGAAAATCTGCGCGGAGTGGAATAGTGCATTATAAGTCGCCGGTCGGGTGCGTGGCATACAGTGCTGGTGTGAGGCGCTCTCCAGAAAATGCGCAAGCTTTGATTAATGATGAGATTTTGACGACAACCGAGATAACGACAGCATTCAGAATCGAAAATACGGACCCGGCGAACAGCGCAGATTAGGAGTCGATCGCGGCTAACCATCAGCTAACCTTGAAAATTAGGGTGGGCTGAGTGAGGAAACTGTGGATTCGAGAGAGCAGAATCATGTACGGTCCGAGTAAAGACAAAGCACAAACAAAGCAAACAAAAGACAAAGAAAAGAGCGCTGCCGCTCAGCACGTCAACTGTTGTGCCGGTTCTTTCCGAGCACGCAAAAACGGTCAATACCCTGATACCGTGCTTGGTTGCGCACGCCAGCCTGAGATCATTATCTTCCACACTTACTCGTTTGTCCAGCGATCTTATCATTAAAGTCCTGCAGAACATCAGAGGGACATTATATTTCGAACGAAAGCCCCAAATTGTTTTGTTAACAATGGGACACGGCGGATGTTCGGTACTAGAAAGTGCACAAAGCAAAGGTTTGACAAGCACGCTCTGAATTTTCGCTTTGACACTCACCTACAGTATTTAAGACGAACGTTTTGTCCGTGCCTTCCTTGGTAATGGCGTACTGGTACGTCCGTCACCTTTCTTCCCATTCCCAGCGGTCGCTATGGAATCACACGTTCGACGCTAGAGTTCGTGGTGAATCATAGTGTTAACTCCCATTGACGACTGACTTACTGTGAAACTAATCAGATGGCCCTCTTCCGAATCATCACCGCTCGCGCGAAACGAGCTGGTGGCTGTCGTGCGCTGTTCTGTCTTTGACAGATCAAAGTCGCGCTTCGTTCTTGTAAGTTTCTTTTCCTGTAAAATTTGGTTAGTTACTCATCCCATTTGCAGGAGAAATTAGCTCACTTCTGATTTAAGGATACCTGGGCATTTGCCCCGGTGCTTGGCCCAGAGTCCAGAGTAAAACTTGGACCGCTTGTCAAGGCAGATGTCCTTGTGACATCCACGGCACCTGACGAATGTGGGTTGTACGTTACCCGTATATTCGTCATTCTCAAGTTCCTCCCTCCGTTGATCCTCGTTTTGTTCTGCTTCCTACGGCCCGCGATGGCTTTATCGTGATTGCCATCTTCCATACTCCAGCTTTCAGGAGCGAGCTGTGGAGGGTTTGGCGTGTGTTGAGTGCCGTAGGTGTCGGAACGGGGATATGGAGGGGCCACCACATCAGTGCCGTTTGTACAGGCATGCCAGTGCTCATTGATGAGACGGCTGACTGTGGGCCAGTCGGTGCCAACTTCGTACAAGAAAACGACTGCACAGCCCTGCCTACCGCAATATATCGCGTAGGTTTGGGTGGCCGTTTTTTGTCCGTTGTTGTTTCGACTGGCGACGCAGTTGTCGTCCGAGTGCATGGCGGCTGAGGGACTGGTGGCGGATTTTTGCATTTTTCGGTACTAGAGAAAATCCTTCAGATGTAGATGAGGAAGTTGTTGCGGTGGCGCGAAGTTTGATCCTGCCTCGGAGTTGGATTGTTCACCCTCGAATACACGTGGTATTTTTGTGATTCCGATTCCTGTCCATTGGGGTAACGTATCCTATGTCGGACGGTGCTAATTATTTTTAAGGGTGCCTCTGCTTCACCTAGACTTGTGAATGCTCCAGCCTGAGGGTATCCCCTGCTGGTCCGCCGTTCCCACCGGAGACGCGCAGTCCATCAAATATGGGTGATTGGTCTCTCCATAGTGTGATGCGTAAGTATCTACTTGAAATATACATGGTATTCCAAGGCAGGTAGTCACTGTCATGACAGTCATTCACAGCGGGCTAATGTGTTCTCTAAGGCCCTTGTCACTCTTCTCGATGTTGATGATTCCAAGGCTTTCCGAGCTGCAGGGTACATCTCAACGAAATATTCTCGTTGCGAAAATGAACCTTGTCTGACATGATCGTTCCAGAAAAATGCATCAGCATAGAAGCCAAGAAAATTCATGGATATCGCCAGAACATTCGTCAATTTTCCCACATGTCTGGAACTTCTTCAGGCCTACAATAGGGATGGTGAAGACACTTAGTCATGATGGTGCCTTTATTGCGGAGGCCAGTTCTGCTGTCTTCTTCTTGTCCAGCGGTATTTCATGCACAATGCCAGATTCCGCACACGTAGTTCCCCCAATTTACGGGCAGGGCTTGAATTAGGGCACAAGATGCAGTAAGTTCGGTGTTCGTGCGTCCGTTCAAGCGACTTATTTATTTTCACAAGAAATCTCGCTCCCAACTTTGCTGAGAACCGATGAAAAACGACTTCCAGCCATATAAAACATGCTCGACCTGGTAGTTGAGTTGAACAATAAATCTTCGCGCCTTGATCAGCTCTCTATGCTTGGTATTAACCATCATTGGAGCTCAGATGTTTTGGACAGGCGATTTACTCTCGACTTGCAAACGACGGCGAACTAAAGAATCTTGCTTACACTGATAGTGCTTTTTGTTACTGGAGATTGGGTGCACTCTTGAGATCCTCGCTTCATTCCCACTTTTCTGAGTCATTATCGGGCTTGACTATCATTCGCGCTTATGGCGAACTCGACCGATGCCACGTAGAAAATCTCGAGCTCGTTGATGTTGCAAATCGGTGAGAACTGTAATTACATACGATCTTGATCATTACTAACGGTTTTCAGTGTTTACTGGTTGACGATTGTTAATCTGCGATTAGTCGGCATACGTCTTGATTTCGTCGGCTCGTCGCTGACTCTCGCCGTTGCACCATTGACTGTTGGAACTCGAATTAGCGTCTATCTGGGGCAAACCGGTGTCACGATCTCGTATATCGTCATGGTGCAACAGGTAGTGTTCCGTTGTTCCTTTTTTCCACTTTTAGTTGATGGCCCGTTCAGTCTTCCGGATGGATGGTCCGCCAAGTTGCTGAGAACGACATGAATTCCGTGGAGCGTGTCGCGCGCTATGTGAAAGAGGTTGAACAGGAGATTGCCCGTGAGGTCGAAGACAGCCCTGCGCAGGCCGACTGGCCTTCGCATGGCCAAGTCGTCATGAAGGATGTAGCTATGAGATACCACCCGGAGTTACCACCCTGTTCTGAAGGGCCTGAGTATTTCTCTTGCCGCTAGAGAGAATATTGGCGTCGTTGGGCGGTGAGTATCTTTTTTTGCTCCTGTGGCTTGTGGGACTGGTGCCAGGAACTTGTGGGGTTAAACACCGATCTCCCGTCCACCTCAACATCACCTCCTACTGAAGTGTACATAACGTTTCGTACAGTATCGAAAATCCACTTATTTTCTAATCCAAGTCTCAGGTCTGAACGTTCTCAGTATTCTCGACGCCATTCTCCATCTCCATCCATCCATCGTGATCGTGATTGTGAATTCGTTCCGATCTTGGCCAATGGACGTAAGGCAATGATCGACGAGAGTGATTACGACGCCCGAAGCTGGGTTCAATTTCTCTGTGAACCTCCATGGACTGAGACGGTCATCCCTATCTAAGTATTGTCCATATTTTCGACAAGGATAAGTCCGAAAGGCAAGGACTTTGACTCATCGAGCAGAGATTTACCAACATGGATTATCACACCTGACAAGAAACCAGACCTGTGCTTACAATTCAGTCCGTATCGAACCGTCAAGGCCTCTATAGGGCACTGAAAATATGTTGAAGACGCGTTATTCCCAAATATTACGCGTTCACCGATGATCGATGAATGTCAACAGTAGTCTGTCAATGGCGCCAGCACTCGGATGGAAAGCTTGCACAGGAGGTGCAGACCATTATCGGGCAGACGGGGAGGAAAATCAGCGCGGACCGGTAAGATGCATTAGGCGCTGGTCGGGTGCCTGTCCCCAGATGTGGTATACACTAGCCTGAGTGTGGCAGTGAAGGTCGTAGCGTGGGAGGAGATGAGATAGAGTAAAGAATCCTGTATGAGCGCCTACATGGGCTGGAAAATCCAACTCCAACACTCACCACATAAATCGACGACGTAAGCAGAAGTATGCTCCTTGCCGACCCTAAATGCTACTGACCGTCTATCTTCCTGTCTAGGCTAATGTGACATGTTCGGAGTGCTTGATGTAGCAAAAAGAGCATACCATACTGTGACAGGGCGCGCGACGCCGCCGCCGCCAACGCAGACGATGCAAGTCCACTCGGAGAAAGTGCGGGCAGTTGCATTCTTCAGAGACGGTCGACGGGTCATCACTGGTTCATATGATAAAACCTTGCGAATTTGGGACATGGAGAACGGAACATTAGTAGGAGGGCCATTCGAGGGACACACTAAGTCGGTGCGATCAGTCGCCGTATCGCCAGACGACAGACGAATTGCAAGCGGTGGATTAGATAATGTCATCATCTTCTGGGATGTCGAAAGAAAGCAGAAAGTATATCCCGGTCGGCTGGTGAAGCATACAAACTCGGTGAACTCGGTGTGCTTCTCCCCCGATAGCAGGAGACTAGCAAGCGGGTCAGGTGATAAAACAGTTGTTATTTGGGATGCGGAGACCGGCGCAGTCTTCTCAACGCTCCTGGGTCATCGGCATACGGTGTTGAGCGTCGCGTTCAGCCCAGATGGGCTAAAATTAGCATCCGGATCATGTGACCACACCATCCGGGTTTGGTGCACCAAATTCAATGACGCCAGACTTCTTCTCGAGATCAACGCTCACACAACTTTGGTTCGAAGTGTTGTGTGGTCGCCTGACGGCCAGCAACTTGTCTCCGCATCAAATGACAAAACAGTCAAATTCTGGGACTCCTCAAATGGATACCAGATAGGCCAGCCCTGTACTGGTCACACTGCCTACGTTAACTCGCTCGTCATCTCTTCTGACGGCTTCTTCATTGCCACCGCCTCGAATGACCGCACCGTGCGGCTGTGGAGCACAAAGTCTCACCAGCAAATAGGGCAAGCACTCGAACACATCCCATGGGTTAACTGCGTCGCCATTTCCCCCAATGGAGAACTGCTCGTGAGTGGAGACTATTACGGGACGGTTCGGCTCTGGTCGATCGAGAACACACATTTAGCAGCAATCCAGCTGTGTTCATCCTCTTTCTCCTACTTTGCGCACTGCAGCAAGTTGAAGTTGGGACGGAAACTCTACCCAGAGGCTCTCTCGGATGCGGAAAAGGTGCGGACGATATCCATATTGATTTAACAAATGTGACAATATTTGTAGGTCATTGAGCTCAACCCTTTATCTCATCTTGGATACGAACTCAAGCGTGCAGCGCTTCATGGAGCACAGCGCTATGATGACGCGTTGGAGGCGTTCCAAATTATGCTATCCAAGCTGGTTGATGCTCCTGACCCAGAGATACGAAGTAAGCCTTGAAGAATTCATCCCTGAACATGATTCACCCTTTCTACAGCGCTGTACCAGCAGTTTGTCAGTCTATCTACGGTAGAAGCTGCTGTTCGACGAGCCATTCACGCTCATCTGGAAAACGCCCCACTTCGTCTAATCAATACCTCCACCGGACATTTATGCAATCGGGATTCACAGATAAACACCTTCATGGAAAGCCTAGAATACAAGGAGCTTTTGTATTCATCGGTGATGCATGGACCCCTCCAAATGGATCCCATCAAAGAAGCGGTCGCGAAGTACTTCAGCTGGGTTATGTTATCACATAGGTGGGAAAAGAACGAGCCGCTACTGCACGATATTCAGGGCAAGGTCATCTACAACTTGGATCGGGTCGGAACCATGTTGAAGTTGCAGAAGTTCTGTAACGTCGCTCGTGGTGCGGGCCATCATTGGGCGTGGGTCGATACATGCTGCATCGACCAGACCAATAATGTTGAACTCCAAGAATCAGTCAATTCCATGTTCGTCTGGTATCGCCACTCAGCACTCACCGTCGTCTATCTATTGGATGTTCCGCCTTCATCAGAGTCTGGCGCACTCGCAAATAGCATTTGGAACACCCGAGGATGGACAGTTCAGGAGTTCCTCGCTCCCACCATTGTGCTCTTCTACCAAGCAGATTGGTCCCTTATATCTCAACGATCGGTCACGCAACCACAAGGAGTCTTACATGATCATGCAGGAGTTGGAGCATTCAACTGGCATAAATGCACAGGCACTTGTTTCCTTCCGCCCGGGGATGAGAGGTGCACGAGAGAAACTCCAATGGGCATCGACACGTGTCACAACATTGCAGGAAGACATTGCGTACTCATTGTTTGGTATCTTCCGTGTCCACCTCCCCGTAATTTATGGCGAGAAAAGACAGAATGCGCTCGGACGACTCTTGCAGGAGATCATAGCTCATTCGGGCGATATTTCTGCCCTCGACTGGGCCGGGAAATCTTCCGAGTCCAATAGCTGTCTCCCAGCTGATATTACTGCATACAAAGCCCCGCCATCTACGCTGCCATCTCTGTTTGAAGACGAGATGCAGAAGTTTGTCTCTCAGCTGCGAGAAACTGTAGCTGTAGCATCGGCTTCGAAACTGTATGCCCTCCTTAACAACATCAGTACTCCTCGTTTTGCGACCGCCAGAATGCAACTGCCTTGCATCGCATTTCCTGTCACAGAAGTCAGGCGGTGGCCTGGTCAAGACGGGGACAAATGTTTCACTTATTTCGTCAAGGCAGACGGGCTTAAAAACCTGTTGATCACCACGGAAGACAAGCGTGTTCAATTCTCGCCTGCAAGGCCCACTCGGCAGTCATTCTTGCTCATCCGTCCGTGGAATCGTTATGATCTCGAGCTGCCCGAGTTTGCAGACGAGGTGCAGAGCGCGGATGTTGGGCCCAATGAACCTGGATCTCGATCAGAGAATTCGCTCGGCTGGTCACGTTATAGACAATGAGCCGGTTGATTTGCAGTATCATACACGAGAACTGAGGTTGCTCGTTCGCCTCGGACAAACCTTTTGGGGCACTTTTGCTAGCGCAGCCGTGGTGGGGAGTACAAGAGGATCGCATCGGATCACAATATCATCGCAAGTTAGGGACATGGCTTCTGTTGATGACATGATGGACGTCAGGACGTTAGAGATATTGTAGTTGCATTCTTGTCAAAGAACGGGGATCTC
>JABBWA010000597.1:0-23791 GCA_016628065.1 Suillus lakei | reverse complement strand
TGCTGTGGCATATCCCATATCGAATTGGGGATGAAACGTACTTGTGAGGACTCATGCGCTACTCTAGTTAGTGGGAGTGATACTGACATGTTATGCAGCTCTGGCTCAGCACAATGAGCTTCCCTCTAACCTCATGGTTTCATTGACACTAGGGACCTTGATTCGCCCGACTCCCGACTCACCCGACTCACCCGACCTCCCCGACTCCCCAGACTCTCCAGACTCTCCAGACTCCCAGGCTCCGCAGACCTCTCCCGATTCTCCGACTCTGCGCCCGATTCACCTGACTCGCCCTCCACGCGAGAAGCTGAACCTACTAGGTCCACGGGCGAGGTAAGTTATGATATTGCCTGGTGGATCACTCATGTATAACACCTATTACAACAGAGGCTTCTGGCTACCATTCAACCGAGAAACGCTACTACTAAGCATGTATTCAAGAGGTATGGCTGCCCTTTTTATTTTTACTGCTATCATTCTTATTGTTTTTCAGCTTTAAAGGTAGGAGAAGGTTCGCAAGGGCTGCTAGAACGTCGTCAGTCACCAAGCAATGCTAGTACTTGATGTAAATTAGACCGCGCCTTTGTTTTACGTTAGGAAAGATGAAGAATTCCATGTAGCCACTATTCCCCGTCAAATCTACTTCAAATCAGTGACCGGCAAGCGTTATCACTTGGAGCGTTTCCAGTGCTGCATATCGCCGCCAGTTGACACATCGTCGCGGCTCCTGGGAAACAATTGTAGTCATATCGATGCCAGCATCGGAGTCAGCTACGAGCTTAGCGTTGAATTCTCGAACGCTAAGGATGAGGCGCGGTCCCAGCACAAACATTTGGTGATTGAGAGAATTCCAAGCATTCCAGAGATCAGCTCCCACTGGAGGCGAATTTTGTAGATAGATAAATATGCAGATGTCGCCGAGGGAAAGATCGGCGTACTATGATCCCAGGAAAGAGAAAACCAAGTTGGAAGCAAGAAACAGTAACAAAGCTTTCACGTCCGGGACTTCAACTCAAAGACGACCACACTCAAACTACGAGCTCACCTAGCAAAGTAGGCTACGTGTGTTTTTATCAACACCGCGAAACAGTCCCCTATGGTCCATCCAGCCAATGGGCGGTGCATGGAACGGAAATGTTTTACAGCAATCCAGACTACAAGACACAGCGTGAGGACCTCCCATGCAGTGTAGAGTATTCAAGCTGTAGAATCTAGTCCGGCGTCTCCCCCATAGTCCCAATTGCACTGATAGGTGTTGGAAAGGATGGGCTCCTATGATAATTCGTCCAATGAACATGATCTTTTGATACATAACTAAAGCTTACTCCAGTGTCATTGTCATATCCCTGAGTCCCATTGCGGCGATCACGCTGCAGATAATTGTGACAGCGAGTAAAACTACAATAAGAAAAAACGAGCATCCCTCTGGATTGCTGATACATGGCATATAGTCGAGTCATCAGAATGACTTCCATGACATTTTGGCCAAGTCAATATCATTGAGGTATTGCAGCTCAGCAGCTCATGATATGGCCTGAAAAAACACAGGTAGTGATTAGCCTCGGAGGACCGAATACTCCAGACAAATTCACAGCTGTTGCGGTCATTATATTGAACAAACACGGTGGACCGTCGGCAATCTCACTCACCCCTAGGAGTGTAGTTATGCGGACAGCAATGATAGGCATTTGTGCAGAGTACTCACTGCATCTGTTACCGAGACTAACGTAAGACTTTTTGTATCCAGCGGGTCAGAAGCAACACGTATAATGTGTGAGACATACGCAGCATATACATGCTAATTGTGAGAGATATCTTGTCATCACAACGCCGACTTGTTAGCCTTGCAAATTTACATGGTGTGTGGCATTCCCAGGTAGCGTACCTAGGATATTTCAAAGTCAGCACACCTTGACTACTACGGTATGACATGTTATACTACGAGAAATAGAAAAGTCGTGAGGGACCAGCGCTGCCTCTACCCCGAATGGCTTGTAATAAGATGTCGTTCTTCTAATATGGGACTTTACCATTATTAATGAGATGGTTGCCAGACGGTGGCATCAGCCTACCTCTTTTCCGAATGTGAGTGCTGCAACTATTATAAGGATATCAGCGCTTCTTTAATACTATCTTGCTCACCCCAGTCGTATATCAGCGCAGCACAAGAGGCTACTACGAAACCATAATCAAGGTTAGAATGTAACCAGTATCATTCCACCAGCTCTCCACGAACCCATGCAGTAGCTGAAAAAACGAAACGAATTGATTAGCGGCTACCAACAGAGATCATTCGAGACAATGGTCGTGTTTGGGAGGATAGATGGCGGGTGAGTGGCGAACTTGCCGCAATGAGGTGTATGCCAGATATACCGCCATCCAGCGCTTTTATCACCGAAGTAAGCATGGTGATGATGAGATCTGTTCCTGCCTTGATTGATATTGACATATGAAGGCTGAGCGCTGAATGTTTGGTCACTGCATTTGAAGCTGGAAAAGCTGTTCGTGATTTCGGGTAGTTGCAACTTGGTGTCCAATGAAATTCTCGTGATGTTCTTACCACGCTTGTATATATTCCAGTCTCAGATGTGCATACGATCATGGACAAGCGTGCTGTCTCAACGATGTTCAACAAGTATCGGTCGGCACCATCTCCGCCTCGCTGGTCTGGGCGTGGGTAGCACAACAACCCATAGGCTACATGCTATCGGTTTGGCCCAGAAAATCAGAATTGAAAGATAGTATAAGTCCAAACATATATACCAGTTTAACATATAACTCATCTTTCCCACTGCAACGCGTCCATCTGTTCTGTTACTTAGGAAGAATCATTTTCCAGGTCGCGACTGTTGAGCTTGAGGCCAAGGTATCATGATGTGTCACATCAGGTGTTCGAGTCACGGTACTTGGGACCGTCGCAGGAGTAATTTTGAGATTGCTCACCGTTCTAGGGTCCGGAATTGTGGAACAATCAATGATCGAATCATTAGGGCAGAAGGTGTCCCGAGACCCGAGTTCCGCCGAGCAACTTGAAGCGAAACGCGGTCACGTGTATCGCGTCTCATTTGACTTACGCTGATGATCGTCGATGTCGATTCAGCAAGCTCTTGTTTTGCATACACCAGCGTCGCTCAAATGGACCGCAGCCCAAGAAAAGAGCCTGAGCAGAGATTACCCATTTCAAGATCACGATTCAGCAGACCCAGCCCTCTTCGTCCAGCGCACTTACCTTCACTTCCTATGGCTTCCTCAAGTACGTCCTGCTCTAAATGTTCTATATATTCACTAACAGCGGTATAGTCAATCATGCCGCTCTCTCTCTTTGTTTGCTCTCTTCTTCGCATCCAAGCAACTCCCGATGTCGCAGAAGACCAGCCCCATCCTCTTCACGCCTTTATCGAGCCCTTGCTCCTTTCCCTTCGTGCAACCGCGAACAAATACCACAACGAGCTACCTCAAATCCTTGCTGACGGCGGCGGCGCAGGCGAAGCAGAGGAGAATATGATGTGGTATGCTTTGGGGTACGAGAAAACCGATGCCAGCGCGGAGCGTAGCGAACACCTCAACCGAGAAGACACTGTGATGCTAGAAGACAAATGGAGGTCTGGTTGGCTGGAGCGCATGGAGCAGCGTGAGTAAGTGCTCATGTCCTTGCTTCTGTGCGCATCATAACGCCTTTGTAGAGTTCAGATCCAGATTCTGCTTTATTTCCTCAAGCTCTCTCTCCCTGGACCATGCACCCCGTTACCGCCTGTTGAAGTGCCACCCACCGATAATTTCTCTTTCATCTCACCCGCCAAACCCAGCCATTCGCGAAAGAAGAAGAAAGAAAAACCAAACTTGATCACCCCGTCCTCTATCGAGCGTCTCGAGTCCTTCATGGATAAACTCTCAATGTGGCAGCTCGTATCACTCATGAATACATCTCGCACCGAAACTACGACTCGCCACAAAAATCAACGTGACTGGATGCAAAAGTTTTGCGAGGACGTAGTCGAACCTCTGTACGTGACGACCTCACGTATGTTAATCACAATACTGATCATTACAGATTCAAATCAAAACTCCCAGAGCAATGTACCCTCCTCCGTTCCAAACTCTTCCCAAATTCTCCCTTCTCCGACGAACCTCCTTCTCCCGGACCATCTACAGAGAAAGCCCTCCGCGGGTCTCGTTCTCATCATTCATCGACCACTACCGCAGTAGGTCGTGTGACGACAAACGCCCCTGCTCGCACTCGCTCGCTGTCCGTGTCCCTCGCTCAGGAAAAAGAAAAGGAACGCGCAGCAAGCGTAGGCGCAACGCAGGACAAGGCGCTCCAGCGTGCGCTAACCCGGCAGATCAGTATGTCTCGTGCATGGAAAGGGAAAGATCGGTCGGCAACTGCGGTGTCGCAGACAGATACAAAGGTGCCTGCTGCAACCGCTAAGCGCGTCATTGGGCGCACCGATTCCCAGTCCCAATTCTCTCAATCCCGCGCAGCGCCAGCGATCACCCTCGTAACCGCTACGCCTGTGAAGAAACCACCTCCACGTGCCAAGTCGAATGCGTCAGCTCGGAGCTCGAGTCCTATACCTACTGCCGAGAGTTCGAGTGTACGCACCACAGAGAGGAGCTCGAGCCCACATCTCGCTGGGAGATCTTCGAGCCCTCCCACCGCTCGCAGCTCAAGTCTTACGCCGCTCGGCACAGATGATGACGAGCTTCCTTCCGCGCCTCTCCCTTTACTTGACTTCTCCTCTGACAGCCTGGGCAATGCAATGGATGGAGACGAGGAGGAGGAAATATGGCTCCCAAACTCTTCGCCTGATGTGTTGCTGCTTAGCAAGAGCGGGTGGGTCGTGGGTACTAAGAAACGTGTCCCGTCAGCTGCGTCGGAAACACTGGCTTCGGATACGCATGTTAGGAAGCGGATGAGGCTTGGGAGGTAGGAGTATTAGTTGGTGAGGTGCGTGGCGGGCGGTGTTGGTCTATTATCTCTTCCAACAGCTGCGCTGATGCTAGGTTTGTTTAGTAGATATCGCAGAGGCATTTGTGTACGTTATCGATTTCCGGGTGCAACATCACATCACCCTTGAATCGCAGCTATAGTCGCATCCGATGGATGTACGTATAAACCCCTCGTAGTTATTATCCGCGCGGAGGTCTCGCATATACACAACCACATTTTTTCTTGCTGCCTAAGTGCGTGATTAGCAACGGCGCCTTTGACGGCCGTGAGACACCTAGCGCGCATCTGCCATTCTACTTGCGTCACAATACAAGATTGACTGTCTTCCATCTATTAGGTATACCCACGGAACACTTTAAGAGGTAATCTCATATCCCTGAACTGATCTGCCCTCGTATCCACTCTGTCAACGACCACATGGAGGCCATCTCAAACTACTCAGATGACACCCTAATCGGGTACACGTAGTAGAGCGGCGAAAATGTGAATGAACTCAATGTCAGAAGCACGTCACACGACAAGGCCGGATATGGGTGTCAAATAGGAAACATTTGGGATAACGAGACTTTTGCAATTGGACCGGTCGTATCAATGGATCATCGTGTGGGATGCAGTGCCGACCCGGAAGAACATCATCAGGCGTCAGACCGCCCCAACACCACGAAGAAGATTTCCACTCATGTCGCATTGTGACACGACTGATTCAGAAGGTCACTACCATCTGATTTTCCTGTGTTTGTTACGACCCCGCTGCGTGGTTTCCTACATTCACACTCCTGCGATAAATGGTAGCAACGAGAAGACCAGCCGAGACGAGACACCACTACGCCGATACCGCCGGCCCACTCCACATATGCTTCATACCTTCGTCTCCCTTTTGTTCCTGCCTGTCACCCCAGCTCGCAAGGTGGAGTAGCAAAGTCTGGTCTATACAGTATCACGCCCGAATCCACGCTTACCTATATACCTTATTACAATAGACAAGATGCCAGAAGTATTCGCTTTCGGTGATTGCGCGTTGCATCAGAAAAGCGCCATCTCTTTCTCCGAGAACCGCATCATGCAAGAACTCACTTGAGGTGTACACCTTCAAGTTGACATAGTATACACTCGCGGCCTCTTGCCCCCACCGCTTCTGTGCGGCACTCCGCGCGTCCATAGTTCCTTCTGGGCGGCCCTGAGAAACCTCTGGAATTTGGAAGTGTTGCAGACTCCGCGGCTCAAACAATCGATAGCAAATGATGTGACTTTGGTACCTTGATGTAGTGCGGATGAGCACATTTTAATTAAGCGCAGCTCCGTGTTCCGCTCCTCCCCACAGGTGCACAATACAGGACAGAAGAATATATTTGCGGCCAATACTATTAAAAGTGGGGACCATTAATTTACAATCCACCTTACTATCACGAATCTGCAAATCGTATTTAAATAAGGTCTTGCTTCATATTCTCTAGAATAAAAAGAGACATAAACCAAAACCAATAATATCAATCAACGGGAGGGAGAGGGAAATCTTGTTGGGGAATGCTGTTGTATATCGGACAGAGCTGCTTCGAAGCATCTAACGCTATTGTTCAGACCCGGTCTAGTTCATGGTACTAGGTACTCACCATTGAAAGGCTGCGAAGCCGCCACATCTTCAGGAGCCTCTGCAAATACTAAAGCTAATCCGCTACAAGCATATTAGTTGGAGTCCAGACTCAGTGAAAGGGGCAACTCACGTGTATAGATGCCAATCGATATGACTTCATAAAGACCGAAAGTCATCACCAGCGAAAAGGACGTAAATACAGCACTTACCAGTGCAACAGCCAAGGCCCAGGGTTGTCGGTGATGAAGCGGATAGTTGCATAATCACCGGGGTTGCCGGTGGTCACGGTATCACGCATGACGGGGTTGACATAGTTATAACTGCTACTTCCAGCGCTTCTGACGACAGCGAAGCTGTGCTATGAACAATTTATTATTAGTCCATCGGGTGTATGTAGATGCCATGCCAAGACGTACCCCATGCAGGTGGAACGGATGCTGTCAGAATTGTCAGTCTCTGTTGATCAAGGACACACATGTTTTGGAATGGACTCACAGGCCCTCCTGGGGAATTATCGGTATTGAATGAAATTTCGATGACCTTATTCCGTGGCAGAGTGTATACGGTGCCATTGGGTGCCAGATCCGCCGCTGTCATAGCACCGCTCAGTAACTGTAGTAGAACAGGGATACTAGGAGAAGTGTACTGGACGCCATTGATGAGGAAGTTGAAATTGGTTAGATTTTTCCCAAGAACAAGGTCAAGTTTGACGTCTGGTTCCTGCAACAAACGAGACGAAGGAGGAGATAGGGGGTGTAGGCTGGTCTCATTCAAAGCTGCCGAGCTTAAGGTTGTCCTGTTCTTGGGGTCTGCGTCGGGGGAGCCTGCATATCGTAAGATGGCTGTGGCGTTTGTACCTGCGTCTGGATCGGCATGCACCCAATAGTTGTCGACAGGCTGGTTTGTTTCAAGAATGAAGGAGTATCGTTGCGCAGCGTAGATCTGAATAGAGTCTACTACGAGCGGCGTGACGTATTGGCCATCAACTTCGATTATGGTAAGATTATGACCATCGATCGAGAAAATGTAGTTGGGCTTGCACGCCATGTTCAGTAAGCGGAAGCGATATCGCTTTCGTGGCTGAACGTTGATGACGGCGAAAGGCACATCCGGTCCTCCATCATAACGCCCAACACCATTAATAAGAACCGAGTCAGCAGTCACTTGTCTCTGCACTTGGGGCGATGGCAGGTGGTACCTGCGAAGCAAGCCGGTTTGAAAACAGGAGAAGACCCATTATGTTTTTCTTACCAGTCCATCAACGTAATGATGGTGGATTCTTCACTCAGATGTGAGAAGCAGAACTCTGTTTGGTAGAACTCACTCACCATCATCGATATCGTACAATGACCGGTATGGGTCGTTGGGGTCGTAGATAATCAGGGGACCTCGTAAACCGTCACAGTATTGGACCTGAATTTAACTCAATCGCCGACACCATGAAAAAATCGAAGCACGAACTCCATAATGAGAGTGGTACCAGTAGGTTCCTACTTGGTCGCCAGCATTGAACTCGTACAAAAAAGAGTGACCTGGAGCGATCGGACATTGTGTAACGAATGCTACGCCATCCATTTGGTTGCTGTGTCGTTGGAATAGTCCATGCCAGTGCTGTTCGGGGTTGAACATCATTGTAAGCTCCTATGCATTAATCAATCGGTGCTTACGATACTGGTACTCGTTAGCATTGATTCGTTACTCAACTGGTTCGTGACGTTGATCTTGAACGTATCTCCCTTAATATACATAAGGTCAACCAACAGTTTACATAAACCAAGTAAATATCACCTTCTGGGTCATGATAGTGGGCCCGGGATGAGTGCCGCCGGCGAGAACTGCCCTGCAATGACTTCAGTGATCAAATAGGTTGAAAATGCAGCAAAGACTGACGACTTGGGAAACCCATCTGGGGATACATTGCCATTGGCAACGACGAGGTCAGAAACTGGGCCAATAGTCACGGCGTGACTCTTGAGGCTTGCCAGAAAGCACAGGAATACATAGAGTTGGAACATGACCCAATGCTCGAGTCGATAGGAGGACGATGAACGAAACACAGAGCATCCTTCAGCTTAAGTAGTGCTCCTTGTATCGCACTCTGGACCTGAGGGGTTGAGCTACATATCTTCTGATTCGTGGATCGAAATCATCGACTGAGGCAGTAATTCCCCATAGTGGTACGTCCGAGCAGCTTCCCACCTATAGGTTTCCGCCAATCAACTTGAATGCGTTACAGACTTGTAGAATGAAAAAATTTGATTACCTGTCAAAAGCCCTCGGCTTCAGAATGTAATATTGGCCATCAGCGATACGAGTTCTTTGGAGCTAAGTAGCATCCAAAAGGGACCCGCGATTGGCTGGAGTGCCTGAGTGCGGTTTCATTTTCTTCCACATGTTTTACTATGAGAATGAAATGTCAGCTTAACCAGGAGGGTTACAGCAAATCGCCTCAACAATGATCAGTGGTCCTAGACGGCTAGGCTCTCATGTCGGCTACCCCCCCAACCGCTGTCGAGCCTCTTTTGGGTATGCAGGACACGACGGAGCACTGTAATGCAATAGAGTCCGATCGCTAACAAACCTATGCCTGTACTAGAACGTTTGCATCGAGCCTCAGCAGAGTTAACAATGAAAATACTTACTCCAACTACTGATCTTCAAGAGCTGGCGCCAGGCACGGCGGGGATGAATCTGACAGTTTCCGGTTCGAGGCTGGTATGGAGATGAATCTGTCTCATAAGCAGAAGCTTCGATGGATCTTTCTTGACGCAGCCGCGATGGTTGCATAATAGTCGCCCAGTAACTAAAGGTAGATTTGAATGGGCTCTGTAAGCAGAAGGTCGGTTTACGGCAGTTTTCAAGAGCGCGAGTAGCCGCCACCCTCCGCGCCACGTCACCCGTTACTGTACATGTGTTAAATGTACACCTGACAAAATGGACCAAGTTTAAATATATCTCCGCAGTTCAAGAAAACATACCGTCATCCACCAGCATCCGCTGGTATGTAATCATCGGGATTTGATTCGTTGGACGACATTGCGACCTCTCGGAGCCATCAAGTGCCTGTATAGGTACATGAACGTCAGCCAACCGATGTTCGAAGGTATGAATCATGATGGCCGCTGAGGTCAAGTGACAGATTTGCGACCACTCTGGAGCGCTATTAAGCGCTGCTGTTATTCCGGGCAATCCGCAAGGGGCAGGTAATATGAAAATGGAGGCTATAGTGTCATCGGTATAATTACAGAACCATGAGGTTGTAGACGTGATGTGATCATAAAGGCCTCAGCGAATCAATGGAAGAGGGAGTAAGGGACCGCATAATCGTCCTCGCTCGAGTTGGAACACCATGCAAGCTCATGACAGGCCACATGAAAGCTATTTTGCGAAAAGTAATTGACCTTTGAGCGGACATGAAATCGTTGATCTTGTGGGTGATTACTATAGGCAAATAGTTCAGATCAACATAGCAATATAAATCGGGAAAGTACCGCCGGCAGGTTGTTCGGAGGGGTCGGCACTATGTCTGCACTCGAGTCAACTTCCGTGGCATACGGTAAGTTGGCTGTGTACTGAATTGTCAAGGACGTGTTTGGTTCATTGAAGGTACGTTATACGTTGGACAAATATTGCCACATTTCTCTTTAATTTTATGCGTCGTCATCTTACCATGTCTGAATGCACCCGTCAAGAACTGGAAAACATTAATGACATAGCTCAAAGTGTATTAGTAGGCACGGTTCAATAAACCATACCCGGGGATTGCGAAAATTCCGATGAGCCCAAGGGGAACGTCTATCAGGGTTAACAATTCACAGGAGGAAAGAAATAGCCAACCGGAATGCCTGCGGAGTTTGACCACAAAGTTCATGATTATGCAGCCTAGCGAGCATTTGCAAATTATACGGGTCGGCACTCCACAGTCGCATGAGCGCGCCCGTATTCCGAAACCAGGAAGGGGGAGCCGTGTTCTAAAATAAACGCGACTCTTTGAACACAGGGGTTGTTGTGCATAACATGTATTCGTCTTCTGTCTTGATACAGAACTACCTGAACAATGCATCCATGACTTGCGAATAACGCTCCTGCGATGTGTCAATTGTATATCAAATACTGTCAGGGAATAGCTTACTCCGACGGGTTGAAGTTCACAAGCCCTTTGAAGCTGTGCTTACCCGGCGGACAATGGACGTAGGAACTTGACCAGAGAAGTCCGCATATGCAAGTTGGCGATGAGGGCATGCTATTACTACGAACATCAAAATGGCGAGCACTGGGTGTTGGGTGGACAGCAACCACTAGATTGGTTGACATGACGTCCTCACCCTCTGAAACGTTGGCAATGCCATGATGGCTCGTCTCTCTGTCTCTGGTTCCAGAAGCAATCGTGACACTGATCTATAACCATGCAATGAGCCGACATCCCTAGTATGCTGTAAAATCAGGCACAAAAACAAGAGGACGTGACATACCTCACTGGGAATATCGATGATACCACCCGCAGTGCAGGAGCCGTTGTGAAGAGGAATAACAGTAAGTATAAGTTACGGGGCTTGGGGGCATCGAACCAACCAAGATGGAAGGTGAGCTTGTTGTATGAGTATATGAACCTGTAAACAGACGCTTAGTGCAGGAATCCATGCCTGCGACACAAATACAACTCACCCTCCTTGTTAGCTTGCTCAAGCGAGAGACCAACAAAACAACCAGTGAGCACTGGTCAGCTGTTATCGTGACATTTTATCGCGAACTGAGTCAGAACCAGGAAGAACAAGCCTTCAAGTAATGAGTATCCTGAACCCCTCGCGACGCCGACCGTTGGAGAAGCTGCGTCTTTCTCACCTGATACCATTGCAGTACCGGGCACTAGTACTCGGGAAGCTATGTCTTTTGATTCTGAAACCCTCGCAATACCGAGCATTGAGGAAATCCGTGGCACCTGGGCCAGATGGAGCCAAAGCAGGTCGCGGTACTTCATGCTCTTGCATATCCACCATTGGGCGACAGAATAGCATCAGGCGGTTACAACCGAACAATTTGCATTTGGGATACAAAGACAGGCCAGCTGGTTGTCGGTCCCGGATCGAAGACCTGCACAAATATCATTGTGCTGTCTGTGGTGTGGTCGTCGGACAGCGGCACAAAATGACGACCTCGAAGATTCGTGTGAAAATTTGACATATCAGGCACAGAACTTGCTTTGAGCACGACCATTGGGTATTTTGAATTTTCGCAGTGCCGCGCTATCACCCAAACGCAATGCACAGTACTTGGCATCATGCGTTGGCATTGCACGGCTATGAGATATAGAATCCCACCAGCCACTCGACCAGCCATTTCACCAGGAGGATAGCAGAAATCTTTACTGTGTGTCATTCTCTCAAGATGAGAGATACCTAGTATGTGCTGGATGACACAAAAATTGCTCTGTGGATGGTCGAAAACATAGCTCCTGAACTTCCAGTACGCCAAATTTTGAGTTGACAAGCTACACGGCAAACTCGGCCCCCGTCTTGCTTTGAAGTCAGTATTCTCGCGTTCAACTGTCTTCCTTCCTTTGCTTATAGAACCATTAATCATAGGTAGACGCTACGCAACCTCTTTTGCAATCAGAGAGCCTTTATTACGGCGACTTTTTCAGGTAAACCTCATATTTCGTCATGCAATAGGGACCAGTATTGATAGCAAATATTCGTAGCCTGCCCAGTCATGTCATCCCTCCCCACCATCGGGTCTCTCTCGTCATTCCCGGCGTTCTCATTGGTCCTGGGGTCACCGCTTCTGGAGGATTTTTATACCCTCTCAACACCGCCTGGTGGTAAACGAGTCTGCTTCATGGATACAGCGTTTCAAGGACAATCTATTCATGCAGCACACAGGCCCACGGTCTGTAACAGTCTCTGCCGGAAAAATAACGAGGTTGAGCAGTTTACTAGGTATCACCCGATTTGTTGTATGCATAGCAGAATCTCCGGAGGTACTTGGTAGAGCTTCTCCCTGCATATACCGGTAATGCACAGACCGGCCAGTTGTCATCAACGGCAGCTCAGCCAGCTTCCACAGCGCAATTACGCTCGACACCATGACCTCAGCGCTTTCTGACACAGCCTGCAATTCTACCTGCAGCAGTGGAATATCACCATGGTCGTTGGGGCAACTTTTGGCATGCGCTCTGGTGTATCCCTCGTCGCATTGTTTCCACTGCTCGGCCTGCAGCCTGATGTCGCCTTACTAAGCGTGTTTCGACATTTCCTATGTGCTCGACTGTGCTTTGATACTGCGCCATCTCTTTAGGTGTCAGAATGGTTTATTGCTCGTCCGGGTCTTGTCATTCCATCTCTGCAAACATATGTTAAATTTCATACTGTCCTTCGCTGTATCCCTAGCTGACGCTCCGTTCAAACGACAAGCGGATTGTAATTGTAGATGTCTCTGCACTCAACTCTGTTCATCGATACTGCCTCATTTCTGAATTATATTAACACTCACTTGTCTGAGTCTTTAATCATTCCAATGCCTCGCCAGTCTTCGCATAGTATACCGCAGTATAACATGTCATCAAGACATCATCATTAACGGAGTATATGGACAGGTGCATCTTAATCTAATATTATCAATGCAGCATTCGCATAGTGATCACATACAAAACTGATATTAACAGCTACAGCAACTGCAATCCGGTCAGTGACAGATCAAACACTGGCCTGAGAACGGCGGACAGCATGTTGATACGAATTGTACGCTCTCCGTTCTTGAAACGGCACTTGGAGCAAAATTTGCAGCCGGACCCTGTGATGTCATCGACAGCATCCGCAAATATTTGACGCGTAAACACCGCATCGAGTGATTCTTCCAGATGATACCTTCAGTGCATTATCGAAACAGAGAGAAACGAGATCGTTCGCGGCTAAAGCTTACCTTCCAAATGCGCGAAACAGTGTTCCCTTTCCTTATATAGTGTCCTCCTCTGTCGGGCGAGGGTCCCAGTGACTTGGCGTCAGCTAAACCCAGTGCTACTTCTGAGGTGGATTGTCTGCGCCCATCAACTAAATATTGGTAAGCACGGCGGAATCTGAGTCTAAAGAGGTTAGATGGCACGAGAATAGCCAGCATCTGCGCAGAGCAATTTATATCATGAACATGCGCATGGAAGCCCAATTAATTAATTCTCGCGGCATCCGAACCTCATTACTGGAGAAGGACACTTGCGCGAGTCGTTCTGCATGCTTGGACATCGCATTGTCCATATGAATGTAAGGGGGGTGACAGGTATCAATTAGCATCACCGAACGGATGCGTGAGCTGAACCTTACTAGTGTGATCGTGACTAGATCATTGATCACATGCTTTTGCAGGAGGCTAGAACACCGTCCTTGTGGACATCTGGCCATCAGTGATGAATGTGTGATTGAAGCAAACTGAATAGGGGAATCACAATGGACTCGTGTTCCGTGCCCAAGCTTACAGTGGCGCCAGAGGCTATGTTGACAGGCGACGGTCACAAATCTGCCTGTACGCGTTACAGCATGGTTCACCATGCCGACACATCGGAATCGGGTAGATGATCGTGAAGTGCAGGCGATGGTCATCATGGCTTGGACGGGGACCAGCCGAGATGGGAGAGAGGGCTCTATGAACGTGCGAATGGACGAGTAGCGCTGCCTCATGGAAGACAAGCTTGCTGTATTGAGTATATGAACCTGCGAATGAACACTTATTGCTGTCTCATGGAATGATGCGGCACATGGAACTCACTGTTGCTGCGAGCTTCCTGTCAGCGAGAGACCAGCAGAAAAACCAGTGAGTAATGGCCAACTGTTTCCCATTGTAGTGGATCACAAACCAGGTCAGGACCAGACAAACGGACAGAACCCACTACAGTAATAAGCAACATCTGCCAGACCTATTGCGTCGTCGAACATTGATGATGCTATGTCTTCTGAACCTGGAACCCTTGCGACACCGAGCATTAGGGAAACTATGTCTTCTGAATCAGACTCCCTTGCGACACTGACCATTGAGGAAGCAGTGTCTGTTGATTTTGAATCCTTTGTCACGCCAACCACTGACTCGGAGGAAGTTCAACCCCCGACATAACTTAAAGGCCTGTTCTGAAGCACGAATTTAGGGGCCATGCGGGTGTTGTTTGGAATTTCATTTTCTCGCACGACAATGTCCACATCGTGAATGGTTCAGAAGGCGGCACAATGCGCAAGTGGAACTTCAAACCAGGACTAGGGAACCATGAAATGGCGAAGGTGTAATCGTCGGTGCACTGCGGGGCGCTTTCGCTGGACGGCAAGTAATTAATTGCGTGTGGGAGAGTGGACGGAAGCATTGGAGGGTGGAGCACGGACGAGGAGATCGTTTAAACGGGTCAAAACCTGGGGGTGCTGTCACTCTCGTGATCTCCTATCAGAAACCATCTTGCCAGCGGATCATACGACGAACTTAACAGGCCTCATTAGAAAAGCAGAACGAGGTGGTGGAAGCTCTCGTACCTCCACCTTCGAGTAACAGAATTGCATCAGGTGGATACAACAGTAAGTAATTTACATTTGGGACAGCAAGACAGGCAAGCTTTTTGCCGTCCCATCAGAGACCTTGGGGGTCTATTAGTGCGACTCGTTGGTATGGTCGTCGGGCACGGGCCAAACTTGAAATTCTATTGCGTCTGACAAATTTGCACGTGTTTTACATAACAGCGCACAACGCCGCTCGCGATCGTTTGCCGATTTCCAACACACTTTCGCCCAAACACATTAATGTACTGGGCTTTGGAGGTATTGCACAGCTATGTGGACATAGTAGCCTCATAAGCCGCTCAGCCATCCAGTTCGCCAAGATGATCAGGCCTTTCTCGAGAGAATGATACACAGTGACTGTATGTTGTTCTTTCGAGATGGGAGATATCTGGTGTACAGCGGAGCCCACCAGACCATTCCGCCTAATGATATTACCTCGACAAGTATTTTTCGTCATTCCCAATCTGTTTGCAATGACTTTGCATTGGTACCGCCTCATTTATTGCTACTAGGAATACGACTATGGTTGTTGGAGCAACTTTTGGCTTATGCTCAGGTGCATCCCCCCATCGCGTTGTATCCTGGGCCGCTGCTCGGCTTCCTACCCCATGAAATCACTCTATTTCAACATTTCCTCTCCTGCATCTTTATCTGTGTGCAACTACTCCCGCATGCATGTCAGGCTAAGAATCTTCCGAAATCAATTGTACATGTTCCACATTGATATTAAATTTTTACCGTGCACCATCATCAACGCAACTTTGTCTTGTTGTAAGCCGCCGTAGCAGAAGAATTTGGTATAATTTCATTCTACACATCGTTGTATGCATAACCGATCGTGCTGCAGGTTGCCCCTTCAATTCCCCATTGACAGAGCAAGGTATTGCAGGCTTTGGAATTGGCTTCGCATCCATGGGGCACACGGCAGTTGCAGAGATCCAGTTCGCTGACTATATATTCCCCGCATTTGACCAGGTTCGTCCGTTTTCAACACATTTTGAACTTCCGGATTGACCTTCAACCCATAAACTTAGCTTGTGAACGAAGCCGCAAAGTTTCGCTACCGTTCAGGTGGACACTTCTCTATCGGCGGGCTAACCGTGCGCACCCCAATCATAACTGTAGGCCATGGTGGGCTATACCACTCACAGAGCCCTGAATAGTTTTTTCATGGGTGCGTCTGGTCTCAAGGTATGTCCTGTCCTATCGTATAGCTGAAACCGCGACAAGAACGCTAAATGTATTCATGCACCACTAGGTTGTCATCCCCCGCTCTCCAATCCGATGCAAAGGCCTCCTCCTCTCAGCCATCCGTGATCCCAACCCAGTTATATTCATGGAGCCCAAAGTGCTCTGCCGTTCTGCAGGTACGTTCCATTTTCCAAGCCTCCTCGTATACATACCCGTTAACCCCATCCACAGTCGAACAAGTCCCAATCGACGACTTCGCCCTCGCCCTCTCCCGCGCCGAAATCCCAGTCCCAGGATCCGATCTCACACTCTTAACATGGGGCACCCCCGTCTACCACTGCGAAGCTGCCCTCCGTCTCCTCAACTCCCCACCACCCTCCCTCACACCGCTCATCCCTCCCTCCCTCCGCAGCGCCAAAGTCGAACACATTTATCTCCGGACGATATTGCCATGGGACATCGAAACTGTCGCAGAGAGCGTGCGCAGGACGAAGAGGCTCGTTATCGTGCACGAGGCAGGAATGACGGGTGGTGTTGGGGGAAAGATTGCTGCTGAGGTCGGGAAGAGGGCTTTTTTGAGGTTGGAGGCGCCTGTGAGGAGGATTACTGGGTGGGGGTGAGTGTTTTTTTTTCTTCCGTTTCCCTTTTATTCTCTCCCTCTCTCACTTTTTGAGCGTGTTCTGCCGGCATTTCATTTTTATATAGCGTCCCAGCTGCGCTGCAGCTTGAGAAATTTAACATGCTGCATGCAGTTAGGATTTTGGATGGGATTTTGGAGACGCTCAGTTACTAATGTAGCTGGTTTGCGCTGCTCTCAGTGTAGCATAGGAGGTGTACAATTATTGATATAGCGCATTAAGACGCACGTATATCCCGGGTGAGGGTAATACCACTGCCAACTTCAACACATTTTTGAGTGCGAAAGACGTTGAATGACGGGTTTTCATGAATAGCAGAATTTTTCGTAGTAGATGCGAGTCACTTTGTTATGTGCTATAGAAGCGCAATATGCGTCATCCTCACCTGGGGGCCCTCGGTACATCCCCAACCACATAGCAGGGACAGGTATGACTTTTCTAACAAAATCTCGCCTAACCCACCGCCCGTCTTCCCGATGACCGCAGGAAGAGTCAGAGACAGGATGCGATTCGTAACGTAGGAGCTGGCAGAAGCTTAAGCACAAGTAATGGAGATAGCATAACGTCCTATACAGCCGTTGTGTAGTACGATTCAGAATAAGTATCATGAAAAACATTTGTGCATTAGCGAAACTTGACTTGTACATGACGAAACAGACAGGAATAAACGTAATAAAGCTTGACTGAGGTAAACACGTACTGTGCAAATCGTGTGTGTAAGTCTCCTAGATCTTCTATCAATGAAATGCACATATCCGAATGGCACGACTTACACGAGATATCATCACGAAGACAGGGCAGCCACCTGTTCCCGACACTTGTGCCAAGACGTGCCATGGGCGAAACGACTTAAATCAAACTGTGAAGCATGATTAGGTATCACGAGTGTATTGCCGGGGGAATACATGAGCGAGTGGAAGTGGAGTGGAATCCAGAGAAGAAGCCGTCCTTCAGGATCTACAACCCATCCATCCTCGTTCACAGTGACAGGGGCTGGGGTGGAAGAATGTTGGAGGAATGAGGAGGTAGAACAAAGAGCATGGGCTGGGTTAGATGAGAAACGTATTCCAGGTGCTGTGAAAAGGTGGTGCTGGTTGAGAAATTCTATATCCCACACCCGGATGGTCTTGTCTGTTGAACCAGACACGATGTACTTGCCATTAGGCGAGATTGCAACAGACTGAACAGATCCAGTATGCCCTCGGAAAGGGGCACACACTACCTTGCCAGTCTGCATGTCCCACACCCGGACGGTCTGGTCATCCGAGCCAGACACGATGTGATTACCATCTGAGGAGATTGCAACAGTGATAACGGAGGCAGTGTGGCCACGGAGAGCGGCACCCAATAGCTCGTCAGTCCCCAACTCCCACACCCGAATGGTCTTGTCGGCTGAGCCAGACACGATGTGACGTCCACTCAACGAGATTGCAACAGAGAAGACATAGCTAGTGTGGCCTCGGAGAGGGTTGCTCGATGCCTTGCCAGTCCCTATATCCCACACCCGAACTGTCCCGTCGTCTGAACCAGATACTATGCAATTTCCGTCCGACGAAATTGCGACGGACCGAACCCAGTCAGAGTGCCCGTTGAGAGGGGGACCCAATGGCTCGCCATTCTCAATATGCCACATCTGGATGGTGTTGTCGGACGAACCAGACACGATCTGACGACCATCCGGAGAGATTGCAGTAGAGTATACATGGCGAAAGCGGCCTCGGAGAGCGGCGGTCAAGGCCTTGCCAGTCCCCATGTCCCACACCCGAATTGTTCTGTCCACTGAACCAGACACGATGCCCTTCCCGTCTGGTGAGATTGTGACTGACTGAACGGAGTTTGTGTGGCCTTGGAAAGGGGCACCCAATGCCTCGCCAGTCACCATATCCCACACCCGAACTGTCTGGTCACCTGAACCGGACACGATGCAATTTCCATCTGGTGAGATCGCAACAGAGTTAACAGAGGCAGTGTGGCTTTGGAGGGCAGCAACTGATGCCTTGCCCATCATGGTGTCGGCATCCCACACCCGAACTGTGTTGTCTTCTGAACCAGAGACAATGCGACTCCCATCCGATGAGATTGCGACAGACCAAACCGAGTCAGTGTGGCCTTGGAGAGGGGTTCCTAACGCTACGCCAGTCTTCGCATCCCATATTCGGATCGTCTGGTCAGATGAACCAGACACGATGCGGTTTCCATCCGACGAGATTGTTATAGACTCAACAGTGTCAGTGTGACCTTGGAGAGGGGCACCAGATGCCTCGAAAGTCTCTATATCCCACACCCGAATCATCTTGTCTTTCGAACCAGACACGACGCGTTTCCCATCCGGTGAGATTGCGACAAACCGAACAGAGTCAGTGTGGCCTTGGAGAGGGGCGCCCAATGCCTCGCCAGTCTCCATATCCCACACCCGGATCGTGTTGTCTTGCGAACCAGACACGATGCGTTTCCCATCCGGTGAGATTGCGACAGAGAAAACAAAGCCAGTGTGGCCTCGGAGAGGGGATCCTAATGCCACGCCAGCCTTCACATCCCACACCCGGATCGTCCGGTCAGATGAACTAGACACGATGCGTTTCCCATCCGATGAGATTGCGACAGACAAAACCATGCCAATGTGACCTTGGAGAGGGGATCTTAATGCCACGCCAGCCTTCACATCCCAAACTCGGATCGTCTGGTCAAATGAACCAGACACAATGTAATGTCCATCCGGTGAGAATGCAACAGACATAACCCAGTCAGTGTGACCTTGGAGAGGGGCACCCAATGCCTCCCCAGTCTCTGTATCCCACACCTGGATAGTTCCGTCGGATAAACCACACGCGATGCGTTTTCTGTCTGGCGACATTGCAACCGAGTAAACAGCGTCATTCGCATGGAGTATTTTTTCCATCTGAGGCCAATTTACGACGTGGCCAGCAATAATGCGGGGGGTGCAAGGAAACTTTGCGGCGAACTTGCGAAATATTCTTGACTGCGTTGGAGCAAATGGCAAAGCAGACAAGTATAAATGGGGAGTGCTGCGTAAAATGGTGGATGCGAATGTTCGAACGAAGTGCAGCGTGTCCCTGGTAGCGTCACCAACATGCGTAAACTCGGCATGACCCTACGACCACCCCACTACTCGTAAGAATTCGTCGGAAAAAGAATGAGCTTGAGCTACGCACCGAAAACCAATCTGTAATAGATGAGAGGGTCGCTACCGAGCCACCGAGGCTCTTCATCAGAGCCAGTGCTTCCAACCACCAAAGAAGGCGCTCTCCATCGATGAAAGCCTCAACTTCCCTAGCAAGTGATAGTTCAAAGAATATATCTGCCACATGAGTCCCCCAGAACCGACATGAGTATGATAGCTCCACCGAAATGGACTTCTTCACTCGTTCTGCGAAATCGGGGACATCAGAATTTGGCAAGTAAGAACTCTCCAATGAGCAGATGTTGAAGCAAAGTCCACCATCCATGACCCGAAGCGTGGCGAAGGCAAGATCGCTCTGTACTGATGAGGTGTCAACGAAGAACTCGTGACTCCGCGATGTGTCTGTGATGAAGTCGTAGAAGGATGCGTGGAGGGGACGAATGGTAGTTTGAGAATCTGTGGTTCCGGTGAGAAGCGAGCCCAGCGACCCAATCACCTCGTGCACGTCATAACGGTCATGCACGTGTGGGAAATGCAGTCGCATCACAGTTAACGCAGTCATGGGGAGCGGTTCAGACGATGCAACAATTTGCCCCATCACAGAGCGAAACATGGGGATCGTTTCCTCGCGCTCGTCCTCCGGCATACTGTCATCCAAGATGCGTCTATACATATCATCCAATAGACGTGTTCCTTTGGCGGAAGTTCCAGCAACCACAGCCTCGAAACGGTTCATCTGATTTGGCCGTACTGTGTTCTTCCCCTGGATATATTCACAGGCAAGACGAGCCCATTCGAACAGGCCGTCAGATTTTTGGGCAAGCGTCTTGAAGTGCCCATCGTCAAACGTGTTGCACGGACCTTTCAGCAAGGTGGAGATGTAGGACTGGATGTCATGTTCTGTGGAGTCGACCGGGATTTCATCCATGGAAATACGAAGAACATGTGACGCGGTGTGCAGGGTATCCCCAATGTCTTCGAGGGGACGGGACGTGATGATGATACGGAGGTTTGCTGGAAGTCGGGATGGTTGGGAGGAAGTAGTGTTTGGGTCGCCAGCGAGCAGACGGAGAATCTGTTCCCGGGATTTGTCGTTGCCGCTCTCGTCCAACGCATCAATGACTACCAGAACGGGTGCAGTGATGACTTTCGAGGCCTCACCGATTGGTCCTACGACCAACTCTTGCCACTGCCTTGCAATGTCTGCACTGTGTCTAAGCTCGTTGCGATCATGAACCGCATGCCCCAACGCTCGCCGCATAGTGGGATGGCAATCAGCCAAATCACGAGCGATTGTGGTAAATATTTTCTCGTGGCGACGGTCCGCTCCGCGTGTGCGATCGAAGCAGTAGCAGGCTCCAAGACCACCTTGCTCATTAGACCAGTTGGCTATAGTATGAGCAATGGCTGATTTCCCTTTCCCTGCAGTGCCGGATAACCACAAAATGCGAGGCACATTTTCCTCCGTGCCACAGATCCAGGACTTGATCTCGGACAGGACATCTTCACGAGTGCCCTGGAGACAACGCTTAGAGGTATTGAAGCCGGCGCCATCCGCATACACCATGCCGCTGAAATCTAGATCCTCGCCTAGGCCCCGCATCGTCAACATCAGCGTAGGTTCAGAGTGAATCTGAGGTCAACTCGTACCAGCACGGTGAAGGATGACCACAGCATCACGAGTCGCTTGATCTCGGAATTGCTGCATGAGACCATCGAGGGCCTCGCTATAACTCTGGATCGTGGCGCCTGTTCATTGCCGACATGCTTTCCAAGTCGTTTCCCCCTGTGAAAAGACACAGCATTGAGCGAGGCCGACGAAGGAGCTAGGATTTACTCACAGGCACTCTTTGTTCTCAGAGTAATGGGCGATGAAATCAGCACATTCCAACGTCTGTCGGGCCATTTTTCCATATATCACTAGCATAGACTGAACCTTGGCCAATGCCTCGTCTTCCGTGATGAAAGCATAGACTCTGCCGAAATTTTCGAAGAGCAGAAATTTCAACAGCATCGTCGCGTTTTGCCTGATCGAGAATCATCTGTCACGAAAACATTCATATTAACCTGCATAACAGCACAGATTAATGTACCTTGGACGCGCAAAGTGAAGATACTCAACAATGCCACCTTTGCATAGGGATGAACCTACGCACGATAATCAGCCACGTACAAAATTGAAATAGACGCCCTTACATCTGCAAGCCCGTTAGCGACGGAGTTGAACACCTTCAACGGTCCGAGAATTTTGGAGAATGTGTCGATCGTATCAGGAACGGATTGTAGGTTGTTGGATGCCGAAGCAATATTGTCGACCGTTCCTGAAACATGTCTGATCCCTTCGAAATCTGCTTTGACCTTGGCCACCGTAGGCGTTGCCTTCACAAGCTTCGAAACAGGTTGTTCGGACTGATGACGGAGCTTAGCACATGATCGAAAGAGATATGAATTGCATAGTCGAACTTGCCTTTGCGATGCGTAAATCGGAAGACTGGTCAAAATTTGATTCGGGAGTGGTAGTGGTAGTGGTGATGGTAGAAGATAATGCGGCTGTTAGATATCACATGGAACGTACCAAGAGTTGTACATGTACATACCTGGCTTGGCTGAGGGCGGGGGAGGTCCCGTGCGCTGGAACTTGTAGCCGTGGGGTTGGAGACTGTCGAGCGCTTCGAGTGAATCCCTTGGCCACCTTGCCCAAGAACTTGGGAACCAACCCCGATGATCCTCTCGGAGATTCATCCCTCAAAGGCGTGAGAGAGGACGGCTATCATCATAATCAGAAACAACGGTAGTTGTAAAGACGAAAGTCCATACATCACTGGTTGTGGTCCTACCTCTCTCCTCTGCGATATGAGGGTCTGAACGACTTCGCTTGAGCAATCCCCAGCGCTTCTTCCGAGGAGGATTGTCTTGATTCATCGAGTAATTGGAAGGACGGCTGAGTATGAGTCTTAACAGGTTTCTTGGTAACGAGGAAGGTGGTGGTTTACGCAGGGTGAACAGGCTGTTGGAGATCCAACCCGTCAATACAATACATAGTATTTCTCTCCTTTGACTTTCGCTCGCTGCCTCAACATAGTTACCGCGTATCATTGCCTACTACTTTTGCCTCCGTTGTTTTCCCCAGTACCCCTGTGACATAATATATAACCTTTATAGGTGTCCGCGCGATCAAATCCACAAATGTGCGACACCAAACGACACACTGGTGCAAACCATTTGTGGATTGAACAAATGATGGAGATACATACAGCGCAGAGCACAAAAGACGAACGAGAGCATACATGAAGCATGAGGTACGATGTAGAGTGAACTATGAACGTGGATCTAACGAGCACCGAAGTGCAAGGCTAACTCTGAAGTGTAAAGGCTCAGTGTGAGTCTGGATGGGGACAACGGAGCGGCGGGAGCATGATGCTTAATCCTAGCACGAAGGATAGGACTTTCGCCAGTTGGGGGGTTGGGGTTTTGGCTGTGGCCTGCGTCAAGGATTTCTGGCGTGCGCAGACGATAAAAATCCGCCGTGTCGACGAGTGAAACAAGAATCTAAATCACCTCGAACGCAAGGGCCAAGAGAGGCCGGAATTTCGCGAAACCTTGAGTTCAAAGATATACGACCAGCGGGCAAAACGCAGCTTACATAAAACCCACATGTGTGAGGTAAGAAAAAATGGGAGGTTTTCAGAAGCAAAAGCACGACTCAGCCCATCACGAGCAAGGCTCACAACAGTCGTGCAAAGCTTTATTGGA